>WSXT02189154.1:0-20064 GCA_011762715.2 Neuroterus valhalla
CATGACCACCGTCATGTTACCTTTGTCGGCTCTGGTAATGACTATATCTTCATTTTCTGCTATAAATTGTTTTGTTTTTCTGCCAAGAATATCAATTTCTGAGACGATATTGCTGTTGTAATTATTATTTGAAAATAACAAGATAAAATAACATAGATCAGTAGATCGAAACCTAACAGCTACGTAATTAATTACTTCTCTGATCAAAAACTCAACATCTACATGTATAAACTAAAGCTTCAAAAACTCGTGAAACCTTCAGAAATTTGGGAAAATTTTGCGAAATTCTTCGGAGTCAAAGTTTGGAATATTTGGAAGTCAATAGACCTCTGATTTCGAAAAAACGAAAAATTTTACGTCTAGAAACACTTTAACCTCTGTATCGGCATGACCTCTGGAAGCCATTTGGAGGTCATCTGGAGATCAAATTCTCTTTTAAATCATCCAGCTGGTATTTAGGCTAGGAATGAGTCTTCAAACTATGTACTATTTTGTTTTATGAGGCGCGGATCACGATCCTGGTGCCTATGTGACCTCAGCACATCGGGTTCAAGGTTGAATGAAGGTCGAACTTCGTTATTGAATGATAGAATTTTCTCTCATAACCTCTTACTCAATGTGAGCTTTGAAATCTATTTAGATTTTATAATATAAATTCATTAAAAAATGTTATGTAAGTATAGATATAACCTCTCTGAAAGCGGTTTTATAAAAAAATGCCGGTGGATTTAACATTCTCTGAAACATGAGCTAAGCAATTCGAAATAAGGATTCGAACAGTAAAGAAATTTCAAATGGCTTTTAGAGCTCACTTTGAGTGAAAGGTCATCTCTAATCGTAGGTCGAAAAAAGTTCGATCATTCGAATAACAAAGTTCGACCTTCATTCAATCTTGACCCAGACATGATGGGGTCACATGGATACCAGGATCGTGATCAGCGACCCAGAAAACACAATGGTACGTAGTTTGGAGACTCATTCCTAGCCAAAATACCAGCTGGATGATTCAAAGAAAAATTTGATCTTCAGTTGACCTCCAAATGACTTCCAGAGGTCATCCTGATATAAAGGTCAAAGTGTTACTAGGCGTAAAATTTTTCGTTTTTTTTCAAATCTGAGGCCAAAAAAAATTATGTTTTTCAAATTGAGGGGTTCGAACTCCGAACGACATTGACCCATACGTGATAGGGTTATACGGACATCAAGATCGTGATCAGCGACCGAAAATACATACAGAACATGTAAGCTCAGAAAAGGTCCACCTTCATTTCCTTTTGTGGGCCTGTGTAATCTAAAGAGAGACTTAGGAATCCTCTAAATACTTCCGCATTCCTACAAATCCTTGAGATTCCTTTCAAATCTTTGGGAAAAGTTAAGAATTTCTTAAAAGCCACTTAAAAATATCCGGGATCCGCAAAATCGTTAGAAGTATTCGGAAACCTATGTCATTCTTTGAAACTTTTTGGGATCCCCAGAAACCTATTGTAACCCTCTGGGATGCCTACGAGTTCCTAGTAAAGTCATAAAAATCCTTGAAGTTTTTGGAAATTCCTTTTGGTCTGTTAGGATTTTGTGAAATCCTTGAAATACTCTCAAATTTGCCACAGTCTTTGATAATTCAATGGAAGGCATAGGAATCAATTCAGTTTTTTCTTTAATTCAGAACACCCTTTGAAATATTTTGGAAGCCTCAAATACTTCGAGATCTCTTGAAATTAGCGCAGAATCAGCCAAAATTATTCGAAATATTTGGGAATCACTTTCAACCATCCAAAAAAATGTTTAATCCTCCAAAGTTCCCTTGATATGCTGAATATCTAGTAAATTCATTAAAAATTTTCAAACATTCTTTTTGGGTCTTTTGGGTAATGAAGAAATTATTAATATAAATCAGATTTGTGAGAATCAATTAAAAATTTGACTATTCAGCTAGGAAGATTCGGTTCAGAAATAATCGAATGGACAAAGTAAATTATTTTCTGAAAACTGAGGAGATCATAATTTTTATATCTACACGTGTTTTCGAAAAATTCTTCCCGACGTCATTCAAATAACATAAATTATGATTATCCGGAAAAAAACAATTATAATTTTGGATTTCAAATATCTCACTAACTTATTTATTGTCAATTTTTATTTATATTTATCGCATTGTGTTGACGAAAATGCACATCCTTCTTAATTTGGTGGAAATTTTCCGTGTAAAATATCTGTAGTATAAGTTTCCTTATTACAAACCGATAAAAAGTATGGTAAAGCATGTTTTTATCTCAAGAAAGTTACTACTGGTTGATATTGTAGAGTGCATCACCTGCGCGGGTAATGCAGGAAAAATCTTCATAATGCATACTGCAGCCTACAGTCAATAACCAGTAACTAAAAGTTTTAATTTACGTAAAAATAATAATGCGATTGATTAACTAGTAATCTTTCGTTGTCAAATGCAGGTTTTTTCGAATGATTTTTCTTGTTTTGGTATGATTATCCAGTGCGGCTTGCATTATCTACAGTTAATAGTGCCACCTACAGTCGATAGTTGAAAACTAAAAACACTGATACATGCATAAAGAAATCAATTTTAAATAATTATAATTGATATACGATACGCTCTAGTAAATCAGAGTATGAAATATATTTTTTTTTTTATTTATGCTTTCATCATTGATTATTCTGTGCAGCTTGCATTGTCCACACTGGATAATGCAACCCAAAATCGATAAATAATTGAGAGTTGACAACATTTATGTATGAAATAATTATTTGAGTTTGATTGATAGTAGGGACATAATACGTTCTAGTGAATAAAAAAGAGAGTACGTTATTCTTCCTGTATTTGTGCTTTTCATGATGGATTATCCAGTGTAGACTTCATTATCCACAGAAGTTTCCTATTTCCAAATATCTTCCAAAACACAGTACAGCAATTTCCCTTCTTATCTACTGAAGTAGAAGAATCAATATTTAGTTTTCCAAGTTTAAAATTGTTTATTTTTTTAAATAAATATTTTCAAAAATGTACAATCAGAAGGTGAGGTGATTGCCCCTTCTAGGAAAGATTAATAGATTTTCTGCTTATCCCTGAAAACTTATATTTTCCTTTCTTCTTAATTAATTTAATAAACGGTTAAATAATTTTACGATCTACTGTTGATTGACCAAAATTATTTATTATTCTATGTATCACAAAATATCATCTCCAATTGTTTTTGAAATTAAAAAAGAAGTCTTGACTTGCCCACGTGGTAACATTACTATTTACAGAATAAAATTTTCGTCCTCACTCCTCTAAACGTGCAAACACCAGCGCGCACATTCAAATTGTATTTGTAGCAAATCAGTGGGTAGAAATCAATACAAGACAGATGATCCCACGCAAATATACCACGACCGCACTTTGAACTTACTTCTGATTGAATAGCAAAATACAGCTTTATTTTTTCATGTAACAATAGTATTTTATTGTATAAGTACATGCAAATATTCCTCTTGTGACTTTTTTTACTCCTTCTTCCTTAAACTTATCCTTTTGGAACTCTTTTATTCTCTTGTTACCTCACCTTATTCTCTTCAACTTATTCCCTTTGATCTCTTACTTCTCTACATCCAACTTCTTGACCTCTGACCTGCTGGAATCTTCTCTCTCAGCCTCTTCATTTTTTAAACTTCTTGATCTCCTCCTCAACCACTATTCTCTCAAAGTTTTCCTCCTACACTTCCCTTCTATTGGAAACTCATTTTCTTGGCCTCTTACTTGTTGTTCTTAATAACTTCCTTTTTCATGGTTTCCTTCTAGACGTTTTCATGCTTGACGTCTTCCTCCATGATCTCTTTCTCCTAAACTCCTGATATTTTTATTACTTCCTTTTTGACCTATCCTTTCCAGACATCATCCTCCTTGACCTCCGACGTCTCTTTTTTGTATTCTAACTCCTCAAACTCTGACATTATGACAGTTTTCCACATTCCCTCCTATTTGTCCTCTTCCTTCTTTGCCTCTTCCTTCTCAACCTCGTTCTTTTTATCCTTATCTTCCTTGACCTATTCACTCTTGATCACTTCTTCAAAAACTCTTTCTTTTTGGCTTTTTCCTCTCTGACCCTCTCCTCCTCGGCGTCTGACTTTTTAAACCTATTCTGCTGGATCTCTAATTTCTTTACGTCGAACTTCCCTAACCTTCAATTCTTTCTCATCAACCTATTACTTCTCAAATCTGTACTTCCAACGTGTTCCTTTTTGACCTAATGCTTCCTTACATCTTCTTTTCTTACATTCTAACCCTTTTACTTCAGTTTCCGGACCTGTTCCTCCTCAGTCTCTCATTTCTTAGCTTGGCCTTTTCCTCCTTCAACTCTTCCTTCTTATTTTCTTTCTTCTCAACGTCTTATTTTTAAACTTTTTCTTTCTTTGCCTTATTCTCATTGACCTTCTCATCCTCAAACCATTCCTTCTCAATATATCATTTCTCACCTATTGTCTATCATTTGAATTTATTCATTTTGACATTTTCCCCGAGACCTGTTTCTCCTTAATATCTTTTGTCTTCATTCCCAACTCTGAACTTCTGATCTGTACTTTCTAGAAATTCCCACTTCATTCTTATTAACCTCTTTCTTCTTGACATCTGTCTCCTCATAATCTGACTTCCTGATATCTAATTCCTTGACGTCTTCCTTTCCCAACACTCTCCTCCTTAGCCTTCAACATCCAAACCACCTTCTTCTCAATATCTTATTCCCAGACATCTCACTTCCCGACCATCAATTTGCTCACCTATTCCTCCCTTAAGTCCTCTTTTCTAATGCCTTTCCTCTTACCATCTTTCTGCTCAACCTGACTCCTCTTGATCCTATTCCTTTTGACTTCTTCTTTTCTTGATCTCGACTTCTGAATCTATCTTCTTGACCTCTTTCTCCCTGGAATCTTTCCTCTTGAAATCTTCCATCTGCTTGTTCCAAACCTAAGATATCTTGTCCGCTGACTTCCAAACCTTTCCTCCGAAACCTTTTCCTTTTTTACCCTTCTCTTTCATCTTCTAACTCCTTGATTTTGGACCTCTTGACCTTATTTTCGATCTCTTACAACGCGTAACTTCTCGACTTGTTCTTTCCGAACCTATTTCTCCTTGGACTTTTCCTGCTTTAAATCTTCCTCCTTGCCCTGTTTCCCTTCGACCGCTTCTCTTTCAATGTAATTCTCCTTGACATCTGGCGACCTTTCGGACATTTAAATTCTTAGAATATTCCTTCTTGACTTCTTTTTTCTTGATGTTATTTCTCAGTTCTGTACACTCGACATCCTATATCTCGATCTCTGTCTTCTTAACCTCTTCATTCTTCACCTTTGTTATTTGAGATCTTTCTTTTCGACATTTTCCTTCACGATCCTTTTTTTGACCTTACTCATGTTCAAATCTCACTGCTTGGCCTCTTCTCTTTTGACGTATTCTTTCTGGACCACTTCTTCCTCAATGTTTTCCTTCTTCTCATGTGACTACTTCTTCGACCCCACACTTCATAGAATATTTCTTTTTGACCTCTTTTTCCTTAGTCTTTCTCAACCTCTTCCTCCTTTAGTGTCCTCCTTGCCGACATCTGACTTATTGACAGTTGCCTTCTTGACCTTGAACTTCTAATTCCCTCCGTCTTGGCCTGTTCCTTCTCATACTCCTTTTTTTGTACCTTCACCCTTTTCACCTATTGATTCTCGATCACTTCTTTCATGATCGCTTTCATTTCCATCATCTCCTTTTCGGACTCTCGCTTCACGACTTTTTTCTCTTATGCTTTTTTTCCTCGGGGAAGCTCCGGAATGGGGTATCGAAATTTTGATAGGACAGTCATCAATTGATAGAATATTAAAAAATATCGCACACGTGTCCCGTCGTTTTTGTAGGTGGACCCTTGTTTTGTGACAATAAGATTCTGACAATCATGCTCGCAGCGGTTAACAAACTACAACCTTATCTGTTCCTTTACGTTCATGTAGTAATGGTCGCTCAGCGGTTGAGCGCTCGCCTTCTACTCCGATGCCGCCGGATCAAATCTCCGGCAAGGTAATTTTTTTTCTCCTGGCAACCATAAAAAAAAATTATTTGATGAGGCTTTCTTGGTAACAGATAATAGTAACAATAAATATATAATATTAATAAATAATAAATTAATAACAATCATTCCAACTGTCCAAATATTTCTTAAGTATAAAATTTCACTTACCGAGAAAGCGTCATCAAATATTGTTTTTTTATAGTTGCCAGTAGGAAAAAAAATGACCTTGTCGGAGATTTGATCCGGCGGCATCGGAGTAGAAGGCGAGCGCTCAACCGCTGAGCCACCATCACTACATGAATGTAGAGGGACATACAAGGTAATAGTTGGTTTACCGCTGCAAGCGTGATTTTCAAAATCCTAAAATCGCAAAACTAGGGCCCACCTACAAAAACGCCGGGACACGTGTGCGATATTTTTTAATATTCTATCGTTTGATGATGGTCTTATCAAAATTTCGATACCCCAGTCCGGAGCCTCCGCTTGAAAGTTTTTGACCTTATTCTCCTCTATCTCTAATATCTTGACGTCTGTCTTCTGCAACTCTGACTTCCAACCTTTTATTCTTATCCCTTCCTTTTAAGCTCTCGAATCCTTACTTTGAAGGCCATACTTCTTGACCTCTCCTGTCTTTACTCCTTCTTTCCTTGCATCCTTATTCCGGGACTTGAGCTTCTGAACCTCTTCCTTCTCAATCTCTTATTTCTGGACGTCTATATTCTTGACTACCAACTTACTGACCTCTTCTCTCTTGATCTCTTCCTTTCTGCCATTCTTTTTCTATTCTTTCCCTCCTCAATTCCTTCTTTCTTAACCCCCTCCCTCTTTCCCTTGTTCTTGTTGAATTCCTGTTCCTCAAGCCAATCTTTCAATTTTTTCTTTTGTCACCTATTTCTTCTCAATCTCTTCCCCTCTCGAGAAATTCCTTCTCGATTCCTTCCTGCTGGATTCCTTTTTCTCAATACATTCTCTCTTGAACTTTTTCTTCTGAAAATCTCATTTCTAAACGTCTTACTTCGCGATCTCCTACTTCAAACATTGTCTTCTTTCTCCATCTGTTCCTTTTAATCCACTCCTTGTTCAACCTGATTCCTCTTGACTTCCTTCCGTGCAGCATGTTCCTTTTTGAAGTCCTCTCTCTTCACCTTATCCCGCTAAACTTCTCTTTTTGTTGACCTCTGATTCCTTAAACTGTTTCTTTTCGATGTCTTATTTTTTGAAACCGGACTCCTCTATCCCTTCCTTCTCGACATCTTCCTTTTTGAAATATTTTTCTTTGAATATTCCTTCTGGATCTCTTGACGCTTTCTCTTTTGACCTCATGCTCCTCAAAATCTTCTTCCTCATCATCTGACTACCTTCTTGACCTTTTTCGTCTTTAAATGGTCATTCACGATCTCTGTCCTCTTGACGTCTACCTTCATAATCTCTTCCTCCTCGACATCTGGCTTACTGACAGTTACCTTCTCGATGTCGATTCTTCATCTCCCTTTTAGGAATGTTTTTTCTTGCTTCTGTCTTCTCGATATTCATTTTTTGTCCTCTGATTCATCAACCTCTTCTTTGTAGGTTCCTTTTGTCTCGAATTCTTCTTCTTCTTTGGGGTTTTTCTTTGGAACCTTCTTCAAGGGTTTTCATTGGATCGTCTTTTATCTTGAACCGTTGATTTCTGAACTGTTCCCTAATGACATCTTTTATCTTGACCTTTCCAAATGTCCTTCTTGTTGTTTATTTTTTACCTCTTTACCCTTGACGTCTGAAATCTTCTTTACTTCTTTCTTTCTAACACCAACTTTCTTGACGTCTTTCGTTTTGACTTTTTCGTCCTCGACGTTTCTCTTTTCAAACCATTTCTCCTTGACTTCTTCCTTAGTGACTCCTTCTTTGGTCATTTAAAAAGAACATTCAATGACTTTTAGTCTATAGAGAGTTTCTTTGGTTCAAAAAAATTCTCTCTTATTTAGAGGAAGGGATTGTCGTTCTCTTAAAAATTTTCCACAAGTTCAAAATGATTTCCTTCTTTGTGAAATTGGTTTTCAATTAATAAAAACAATGATGTTTATTGTTTTTTTAGATAGTAAAAAAGGAAACTTTCCAACAAACGTAAGAGGATTACGTTATTCGTTTCCTTCAACTAATTAATTTCCCAAGAGTCTGCGAGACAATCAGAAAGAGTGAAAATTAACTTACATGTTCTCTGATAGCTTATTTCTATCACCCAAAGGAATCTGTGTCACATTTTTTTTCATCTGCCCATTTTGTTTTCCTATAAAAAGCTTCTTCAAGCATGCCAGAGATCAGTTATCCATCATCACTTGCTCGAAAACATACAAGGCGAGTTAAATATTTTTGGAAATTTTTTTGGTTTTTTTCACTTTTCTATTTTATTTATCTATTCCTGGTTGAAATGCATATTTTTTGGTTGAAAATTCAACAAATTGGGCTGAAATTATTGTATTCTTTTCGAATTCTTGTTTATAATGAATAAGTATATCCTTTGGTTGAAAATTGAACTTTTTGCTGAAGATTTTTTTTTAATTTGTTCAAAATGATTTTTTTTCTAGAGAAGGAATTTTTTGTTGAAAATTCTACTGTTTGGTTGAAATTTTTTCTGTTTTGGTTAAGAATTCAACCATAACTCTGAAAATTCTTATTTTTTCTATTGAATTAAACTATTTTTTATTAACAATTGAGAATCAGTAATTTCCAAAAGAAAATAAATTTCCCTGTTCGCAATTTTATATTAGAGTTGAAAATTTTGACTTTTGGAACGAAGTTCTTTGTACGAGGGTAAAAAGATTTCATGGCTTGAGACCACTCTTTTTGTTAAAAACTTGATTATCTTGTTATAGTTTAGAAGTTTTGTTGGAAGTTCAATCATTTTGACGATAATTAAACCATTTTTTGTAATAAGTTATTCTCTTTGTTTTATGATAGTTTTGAAATTTTTTCTTCAGAAATACTGATCTCTCCCACTAAAAAAAAATCTTCTGCATGGAAATTCTACTGTCTCGTTATAAATTAATCTGTCCTTGTTATTAATTCAACAACTTCTTGAGAAAGAAATATAATTTGATAAAAATTCAAGTGTTTTGATAGTTGAAACATCAACAATTGCATTTTTATCAAAAAATCCATCTTTTTTTATTCAGATTTAACTTTTTGGTAGAAGATTAATTATTTTCTTAAAATATCGAGATTTTATTGCGAATCGTTATTTCTTGCATTTGCATTTTGTCTGTTTAAGATTCGTCTTTCGAGCTTGGAAATTTATTTATTCTGTTAAAAATTCAATACTTCAAAATTTCAACGAATTGTCCAAAAAATTGATCTATTTCGTTAAAATTTCGTTTTCCCCAGTATAAAGTTAATCTCTTTGACTGACAATTTATCTTTAAGGCTGCAAATTTTAGTGTTTCGTTAAACATATACCTCTTTTTTGTAAAAAAAAATCTTTCAGAATGAAAATCCTTGTGCTGGGTTGAAATTGATCAGTTACAGGTGGGAATCCAACTATATTGTTAACAATGCTTCTTTTTTCTCATTGAATCCAAATGTTTTTAAATACCAATCGAAATCTGCTCTAATTGGTATATCAAGTATTATATTTTACGATAAACACTCATTTTCATCATCAAGAAAAGCAACGATTATATTCGAAGTTTATGTACCCTCTCGAAAATTCGTATTTTTTGATAAAAAGTTGAATCTTTTCTTTGAAATTTCAGTCGTTTGTTTATGAATTCAACTGTTTGGTTATGAATAGATATTTTTGCCAACAATTCAATGATTCTTTTATACCTTTGAGTATTCCTATAAATACTTAACATTTTTTCAAAAAGTAATTCTATATTGTTGAGAATTCTACTTATTTCTTAGATCCGACTGTTTTTAATTACCAATGAAAATTCGTTCAAGTAGGAATATCAAGTATTATATTCTCCGTAAAACCTTTTTTTTCTAAATTCGGAATTCAACTATTTGTTTCGAAGTTCATAAACATCCTCTTGAGAAATCGTGTTTTTTGGTGGTGAATAAATGTTCTTGTTTGGAAATTCAGCAATTTTCTTTTACAATTGATCTGTTTGAAATACAATCTATCGATTACATTTTAAAGGTTTTTTATGTGTAAAATAAAACTATTTTTTCGGTCTAAATCTGAACTATTACATTTGTATCCGAAAATCCATCTTTTTGTATGAGAATTCAACTATTTGGTTAAAAGTTCACATTTCATGTTGAAGTTCCCACAAGTTTGTTTGAAAGTCATCCTTTTTGTCCGAAACTTCGCAACTTTTTCCCTGAATATACGTTTTTTTTGGTTTGAAAATTGACCTCTTTTGTTAGAAATTCAATCATTTATCGTTCAGAACTCAACAATTTGGCCTTGATTCCATTTATTCTGTTCTAATTCGGGCTTCTTTAGCATCAATTAAATCCCCTTGGCTGAAACTGCAGGTATTCGGTTACATTTTTTTATGTTCTCTTTAAACTCTTTTTTTTATAGCAAACAATCCTTCCTGTTAAAAATGATGATCCGATTTTTGTTGATCATTTACCTTTATTGTGGATGTTGCTACTTTTTTTGATTGAGTTCAACTGTTTTGATTCAGAATTAAAATTCGTTCCAGTTGAATTAACGTGTAACTGTTATATTTAACGTTGAAAATTTATATTTTTCAATCCGCGTTCCAAAGATCAGATTTCAGCTTTTTGTTGTAAAATTCGACATTTGGTTCTGAAATCAATTAATTCTGTGGTCGGAAATTCCTAACCTTTTTGATGAAGATTCATCTTTCTGGTTCAAAACTTGATCTCGTCTGTTGGAATTTTATTTATTTTTTGTTGATAATGCAACAACTTGGGGAAAAATCATCCCTTTTTCGATTGAGGATCCAACATTTTTTCGAAAATTCACCTTTTATGTGCGAACCTAACATTTTTTTCTTGAGAATGCAATATTATCCCTCAGAATGTTAGTCATTCAAAATAATTTCGATAAAAATTTCCTGACTTCTACTCCTTCCAGAGAATTTGTTTCTAGTTTGAATTCGCTTCTGATCTTAAAGATGGAATTCTCGGATGCGTTTTTTTCCAAGTCTTCATATTTTTCCATTTCTTGTTTTCTCAACTTTCTGATTTCTACTCTCTTTAGAAAACTTATATCTGAAGATAATTCAAATTTTGTGTACTACCATTATTTATCAATTCTGTTTCTAATGGTTTGAAAGTATGAAATTATCAGCCAAAACGATTCCTCCATAGAATAGAAAAGAATCAATATTTTTTACCTCATCGTTCTCCATAAGATTCGAATAATGTGGCTGGGTTGCATTTGACAGGAACATTTATTTTCTTATCATTCTTTTCAGTATAAAAGCATTGCAGCGAAAAAGTAATTCAACATCCGAGTATTGGCCGCTGAAGAATCAACAACTGTGACTTCTACTTCTCTGACAAATAAGGTAAATTCTAATTCAAAAGAAAAATTTTGTGTAAAAAAAATGTTGGCTTCTGAAAAGAAAATCAATCAACCATCACTGATTGTCGGTTTAAAAATGCATGAGACGAGAGAAAATTTTCTATAATATTCCCAATGCGGATAACGATAATAATTATTCAATGCTACTCAAGTTCATAAGCAAAGTTTTGAAATTAGTTGTACAGACTTGATTATGTAGAAAGGAGTAGTTCGAATTCACGGAATGGTAAAATTGTGCATTTATTAATCAATTTTCTACCAATAATCATGAGTTGTTATCAATTAATAGCAAGCAGTCATTCTTGAATAATTGGCTGGTAACTCTGAGATTAAAAATGAAATTTTTCATGGGATAATACATAGGATGAAAAAAATGTGTTCAAGAAATCGTTATTACCAATAACACAGCCACACAACAAAATTGAAGTTTTCTCACCTGAAGGTAAGACTATGTTGATCATATGTTTTTTGAGTCGCTAAAACCGAATCCTTAGTTCATTTCACCCCATCGCGTTAGGTTTTCGACATAACCTCCAAAAAGACTTTATGAACGCCCTAAAGTAGACAGAAATGCTGGCCTGAGTTCCTGACCATGTATATTATACATTTTTTGGGTCGCTGAAACCGAATTTGGAGTTCATTCTACTCTATTACGTCAGGATATTGAGATAAACCTAAAAAATCTTCACAGACACATAGAAATAAGGTTATTTCGAGAACCTGACGTGATGGTGTAGAATGAACTCCAAATATGGTTCCAGCGACCCAAGAAACCTAGAACCTGGTCTATCACCTAGGCCATTATTACTTTTTATTGAAGGGTGTTTATGAAGTCTTCTTGAGGTTATGTCATAAACCTGACGTGATGGGGTAAAATGAACATCGGATACGGTTGCAGCGACACGAAAAACATTTAATATCGTCCAGCACTCAGGCCAGCATTACTTCTCATTTAAGGGTGTTATTGAAGACTTTTTGAGGTTATTTCGAAACCTTCACGTGATTGGGTAAAATGAATTCCGCGCCGGTTTCAGCGATCCAAAAAACCTATAATCAACATAGTCTCACCCTAAGTTCAGAAAACTTTCTCTTTTTGTATCGCTGTGTAATTGTTGATTGTATTTTAAATGCCAGAACTATGAGTCATTGCTTAGTAATTTTATTTTAATTCTGTAGGAACGAATTGATTTTTCATATCATAAATCAGATTTATTCTTTATTTAATGTAAAATTTGAGACTTTGTTCTTAAGATAAAAAAATTTGATAAATTGCTGCTTAAAATTCTCTACAAACAGTTGTTTCAATTATCTCAGGTATATTGAAATAGTTCTCCAAGTTTTCTTTTGAAAAATATTTTTTAATTTATTATTTTATTTTTTATTATTGAATATAAACCAATAATTAATTTTTCCAATCAGAAGCTTGATAAGATTCAATCGATATAATTATTTTATTGCTTCAATATAAAGAAGGAAATATCAAAATCAGATTAGAAATGATTAATGAACAAAAATTTGTACTGAGACGTTTCTTTGCTCCACTTTTGGGTGTCTGACTATGCAGTTAACTTTCTACTGAAAACAATCGTTCATAAAATGAGCTGTCAATTTTGTTTAAAATGCTGTTCTTTTAACTAATTGAGATATTTAACTATTCCTCTCCAGAACCAATACTTCCCTGAATCGAAAAAATGAATGAAATTGGCTTTTATTTCCGAAAATTCGCGAGTAGAAAAAAGTGTTCGGGAAAAAGCTATCACCCTTTAGAAGATAGGGAGAAGCTTCATCACTAGTTTTTGTTGTTTTGCGAAAGCGTTTTCTCGTCATCAAGTCAAAACAATTTTCGGCAATCAAAAATTGTAATGAAATGAGATTAAGATGTCTATGTCTTTTTCATTTTCAAGATTCTTCAGAATCAGAGAAGAATTTCCAGGTTAAAGACTCTTTTTGTACACGAAACATTTTGAAAAAAGTGCCAGCCATAGAAAATGAAAAAGTTTGGAACAAAAAGTACGGGAGAGTTTTGTACGGAATACTGTATATTTTGTAATCTAACCAGGGTTTTAGAATTCTTGAAAATTCATGAAATACCGGTGATTATTTTGGGAACAAAAATTCTCATTACCTCTAAGAGAATTTCTTCCAAAAAATACTTTATTTGGTTTTGACACTTTCAAGATGTGTGAGGTTGTTTTTTACTTGATTTTCCACTCCATTACTTTATTTTTCTGAATTGTTCTGAATAAATTTGTTTTTAAATAAAGGGGATAAATTTCCACAAGATACAAAAAAGTAGACAAGATACTTTCCGTTGTTGTTTTAAAGAAATATAATTTTTCACTGAAAAGTTGTCTCTTATCTTGCATATTTTAGTAGAAGAGAATTTTTGATTATCAGAATTATCGGTGTCATTTTTTCAATTTTCCGAAGTTTATAAAATTTTTTTTTTTTTAATTCCTATTATTCTCAGAAGATTATTTCAAGTTTAAAGTGAGTCATATAGTCGGACACCACATATTTTTGCAAAAACGTCTGTGTTTGAACTGATTTGTGAAAGATAATCCTCATCTGATTTAGATTCTTTCTCTTGAATAGAAGCTTATTGAATTCTCGAATTACTTGATGCTATACATTGTTGAATTTTTTTTTCGAGTAATGTTTTTGTGAAGTATTCGGATTGATTCTAAAATACATATAATGAGTAGAGAGACTATCTAAAAGAGTTGTTGAGAAGGAATGCAGATCTCTATGAATGTATCGAAATTGTTATGAACAAATGAGTGAATGATAATAATTGATCAGTTTTTAAAGAAAATCTGTCAATAAATACATTATTCAGGTACTTTCCAAGTTCCGAACTTTTTCTTACAGAGCCATTGACAATCAATAACTAATTTTTGATAATGATGCAAATTTGAAGCAGCAATAAATTCACAGATATCCGGAAATTTTTGATAATTTATAAAATTGCTAAAAATAACCTTAATTTTAAAAACTTCTTGCAACAGTTTATAGAAATTACTAATTTCCAACATCGTACGCACCAAGGGCTTTTTACGCCAAGCCTAATTTTTTCAGTACGAGTCGTAGGCGAGCAAGGATTGGAAGCAATTAAATGTTTGGCGATAAAATTGTATTTCATGTAAATTATCCTCGTTTCCATTTTATGGTGCAGATAATAATAATAAATATGATTACAATTATTATCACTATCATTATTATTATACCTTGCTTCTTACGCTAAACATAATTTTCGAACACAAGTCTTAGGCGAGCTAGCTTTAGAACTAATTAATTTTTTTTTTTTGTTATACAAATTTTATTCCAAGAAAACAAACCTAGCATGTAGTGTAACTGAATAGTTGTGCCATTAAACTTTATTTCATGAAAAAAATACTTGTCCTAATATTGTAAATCAATTAGTATCACCTAATTTTTTACGCTTAGTGTAATCTTTCCAGTACGAGTCGTAGGCGAGCAAGCACCAGGAGTAATATTTTTTCATAGGATAAAAATTTTCTTCATGATAAAATTTCATAGCATGAAAATGATTCTTGTTTCAATACTATATCTCACTAGAATACACTTAGCTTCTAACGTCAAATGTAATTTTTCCATTACAAGTCGTGGGCAAGCAAACATTGAGAGTATTAGATTTCTTTTGTGACAAAAATTGTTTTAATTCATGAAATTCAATTCTATTAAAATAATCCTCTTTTTGATATTGTTTTTCAATAAGATACAGAAAATTTTTCATTCATCGTGACTTTCTTAGTACGAGTCGTAGGCGAAAATACAATTAGTGTTATATCGACTCAAACTTCTACGCCAATTAAAATTTTCTAATACAAGTCAAGGGC
The DNA here is from genome assembly GCA_011762715.2 of Neuroterus valhalla. NCBI lineage: Eukaryota > Metazoa > Arthropoda > Insecta > Hymenoptera > Cynipidae > Neuroterus > Neuroterus valhalla. The sequence continues at coordinate 15,387 of WSXT02189154.1, forward strand.
GAGCAAGCTTTGGAAATAAATAATTTTTTGTTTTTATAAGAATTCTTTTCATCCAAGAAATTTAAATTTAATCGAAATATTCCTTGTTCCAAAATTATGTTACAGTTAAAAAGACCTTACTGCAAAAAAATGCTGTCTTGCCGTTCCGCATTTGTTCTTCTAGTTATTTTGGCTATTGCCGTTCTAAACGCAGGAGCAGTCTACAGAAAGCCGCCCTTCAATGGAAGCATTTTTGGTAAACGGTCCCCTGGTATAACTGGTAAGTTTTATTTTTCTTGTTTGTTATTTTTTTAGCTTTTTTATATCATTGTTTACGACAAAAATGTTCATTCTCTCCATATATTATTTTAACCCAAGTAAATGCACGCGCCGAGCGCTCTTTCACATCTCTTTTTTTATGTTTAGACCAAATAATAATTCGAAAATCCACAGTAACAAATTTTTGAATACTAGAAGTTTTTTTCCTTCTAAGCGCGTAAAATTAAATATAAATCAATATATATATGAAAAATATGCAATTAACCACTAATATCTACGTTTGTTAATTAGAACTATAGAATTTTTGAAGTTTTGAATGTAAGACTTTGAATTTTTATTCATTTATTTCATTTATTCTTATTTGCTCAAACTGAACATTATTCCAATTCAAAATTTTATATTTTCCAATTCGTGAAATTTCTGATTCAGGATAATAAAAATTCAATTCCAATATTTCTTATCTCAAATACTTGAATCTGAAGCTCTTCAACTTTGAACCTAATTAAATGTCCAGTTTTTTAAATTTTTCAATCTGAGAGCTTCCGATTCAAATTCTTTTAATTTCAAACTTCTCGGTTTCAAACTTTTCTATTTCAAGCGCTTTCATTCTGGAATGATATTTTGTCCAGAATATTGTAATTTTTCCAAATTTTACCGAATTTCGAATTAATTGTTATATATATTTATAACGTTTTGAGGAGAATTCATGCTAACTCGATTTTTTTGTTTATATTCCAAAAGTTTGAAAACACAGTAGTTTTCTATTTCCGGAAAACTAGAAATTCTACAATCAACTGTATTTGAGAATTTCGGTATTTGTTTCATAAGATTTCGAAATGAACTTTGAATAAAAATTAGTTTTTTCCTTTTTGGTTGGAGATTCAACTCTTATAACTTACGGGAATAGAACATTTTCAAAATTTGGAATAACACAAATTGAAAGAGCTATCAGGAATGTGTATCATGCCGCTAGTTAATAATTTGTGAGTTCAATTATACATTCATAAATATATTACATTCGATTTTCATTATATCCCGTAGATATATTCATTTTTGGTCATTTGAAATTTCCCAACATTCTAGGAAAATGTATTTTTTGTATCTTTTGGAATTAGGGATTGTGCTCTTCTGCCGATTTAGGTTGTTACGTTCAATTTCTTATTATTCTATTTAAAGATTAAGATTTTTTCTCAGCTTTCACCTAACGCACAACTTGTTAATTTGGAACTTTTTAATCAAAAACCGTTCATTGCATGTTCTTTCAATTCAAATCGCTTTCTATTCAAAATTTTCCGTCATTAATTGGTGGCTTCGTGAAACGCATGCCGCGATTAGAAATGCAGTTTTCATCTGATAACTGAAGTTAGGCTGCATTTATGCGGTTGAAATTGGATGGGTTACCAATCGATGATACGGCGTGCTTCTAGCATGCTGGCAGCAGACTGTGCCCTCTTGTGTATTTAACACGAAACAAATTTATTTTCTTTTCCATGTTCGGAGATAAAAATATATATACGGGAATGTGGGCATAAATTGCTAGCATCATAAATATTTAATGATTTCGGTTTTCACTGATTTTTTCAGCAGATTATGACGTTACCAACAGAGCCATGGCGACGATGTGTGAAGTAGCGAGCGAAACTTGCAGCGTATGGTTCAATCATCAAGAATCAAACTGAAATCCCTAACCTATGCAGCGTTAATGCCAAATTGAAAATGATTATAGAATGGAGTATCATAAAAATTGTGCAAAATTCGAGAATGAACAGAACGCTCCTTGGCTGGTGCGATTCATTGTTTAATGTTTTCTTTTCTTTTTTCTTAGTATTCAGTAGAGCCAAAAAATGTATGTATTGTTATAAATAAAAATACAATACGAATAAGTGTTCTCATATACTTAATCCAAAGCGATGATGTGCTCATCTGGTGTTAATTTGTCTAAGAGATTGATATAATAAAAATAGAGGTGGTTGTGTTCCTTGTTATACTTTATACCATGAAATTCGATGAAGATGATCAGATTCTTTATTCATTGTTAGTGTTACAGTAAGGCAACGTTTCGAGAATCAAAGGCGTCAAAAGATGCTTCCCCCATCAGACTTTTTTGTTCATATAGGTCGAAGTTCAATTTTTTGTTGTTGTAATGTGTGGCATTATGGTTTATAAGGAGGAAAGAGATACATTCTCACCATACCCATATCTCGGTGTCAAGATCTGTCTTTATTCGGATTGAGAATAAACATTTTCATGTTTTAATATAAATGTGCAAAACCTAAATTACCCACCACAAAGCTTGAAAATGTTCATTTCCACTCAGAAATGGAGAATAAATTACTCTTGAACATGGAATATGAATAGTTGATGCTTTTCATCCAACAATAAATTGTGAATGAAATGATAAATGCTTCAGACATAAGTGAGCGGAATTTGATCATAGCAATACAAAAATCTCCAAGAAACAAAATTTTGAAACAGCATTTAGCGTCGGTATAACAAGTGACAAGAGTAATTTTTTGTATGAAAAAAACATTCAAAAATTACTGTCCTTGAACATTCCCGTTATCATTTTGCATTTTTCTGTATTTTTGATTCCTCTTGAAGAAGAAACATTTTAATAAGTATACATTTATCATTATTATTTGTTATATACATTGCTACTGAAAAATGAAATTTACGCGTTTAGTATGACCATTTCCTTCTCAGCTTATAAGACTGTGATTGATTTTTATGGTTGAACTAAAAACAACAAGTCCTATCAAAAAAATAGTTGAGATACAATTTGTACTTCTCTTGAAAAAGTACAGTTTCTCGTTCAGAAATTTTCACGTATTTTTCGAATATTTTTTATTGAATAAATGCCCTTGTTAAAACTTCGCCAACCAAGTTATTCTTACATGGATTTCCGAATTCAAACGAAATAGTAGCTGAATTTCAGTTCTTATTCTAGTTTTATTTTGTACTATATATTCCTGTAATTGATATCCTTTAAGGTCTTTTGAGTAATCTCAGTATTTTGATTTGTTAATTTAGGCAGTGTGTACAACACAAAAAGATTTATACTACAATCAATCAATTTTATAGATAACCCTACTATACTCAAGTTCAAGTTCCATTCGTGCCCGGATAAGTAAAGCCTATCAGGCCTTGTTAGTGTTTCATTACGCTCGGAATGGAAAGGGCCGTACATGGCAACCTTACATGGCCCATGCTAGGCACCCTTTTCGGTGCCTTTTTAATAGATAAGGCTCTTTTCAGGCCTTTACCTTATCCCCTTTTCAATCCCTGTGTGAAGAATTTGCGCATGCGATCTCGAAGAGCATCAAATTGGCCCTAACCTAAAAATTAATTGATCTTTATTGTCTGCATATCCCACGCAAACGACAGTATCGCTATTTAATTTGAATTATGCTCGAACACCTACATTACTAGAATTGCCGAAATAATTGAAGGAATAATCGCACTCCAGTAGATAAAAATCGTGTTTCAACTCGAGGATTTACTCTCCGAGTCTCCTATGTACACTAAATATACTTTGCACTCAGATATGAATTTGTCCCTGCACTAATTTCTACTAATTCCATTCACTTTCATGCGATAGAGACTGAAATATGCGAAGTATTGAAAGAATAACCGATACAGTCATTTCATAGTATTAAAACGTTCCGCAAATAATAATAATAATAATAATAAATCTTCATTAAGTTGCCAACAAGGAAAAGGACAAGAGAATATAGTGTAGCGATAAACATGCTTATAAATATTACTAAACTTTCTATTTTTCCAGAAAAGGTGGAATGAAGCGAAAGAAATACCGAACTTGAGTTACATTGTGTTTCTTGTAGTTTCAAACAATAAGAAATTATACTCACATGCACAGAATGTGAATCTTCTAGCACACAATATCTGTAGTCAAAGGGTAAACAAACAAATGTTAGAAGAGTTTTTTAGAACATTTTATAACAATGCTACCAGGGATGGCGAAAGGCATGTTAAGTATGTTAAGCTTGGTACAGGCCAAATTTTTGGCATGTTGAATTAATTCAACATGCCAAAAGGCCATTGTATGATAATAGACAGTTAATAATAAAATGGAATTTCGAGCGAATACACAATTTTGTTTACTGTCTCTAATATTAATCGTAAACTATGCCACACAATTTTTGATAACATTAGGATAAAATAAACTGACAAATTTTACGAAAGAACTTGTTCCGCTGGCACTGAACGCTTCTTTTGTATCTGTACGCCTGATCATCCGTGATGGCGCCATTATATGGGTCTTATTCAGACCTTATGAGGGCCTGAAATACTCTATCTAAAAATAAATTCGATTGAAATCTACCATTTTTATAGTTTACGATATTTACATATGTCGATGCTATGAATTTGATATTTTTGTAGAATTATTGTACGTATCCTG
>WSXT02189165.1:0-20062 GCA_011762715.2 Neuroterus valhalla
AAATAACCGCAGACATTAAAAAAAAAAAAAAAAAAATTATAGTTGGATCTCAAAACCAGAGAGACGAATTTTTCGGAAGAAAGTAGAATTTTCAAAGTAGCAAGCTAAATTATTAACAAAAAAGATAAAAGTTGGATTTACGCCTGGATGACTTAATGGTAAAATTTTTAACCAAACAAGATGCTTCAAACAAAGAAGCTGAATATCTTACAAAACAATTGAACTTTAAACACAATATACCAATTTCTGACCCAACAGTTGAATTTAGAACATAGAGAGACAATTTTTTCAGAAGATTGTTGGATTTCTAAACTAACAAGTGGATTTTTTAACAAAAAAGTTTCTTTTTCAACCAAACGAGATAAATTTTCCAGTAGAAGTTGACTGTGACAAAATTAAGGATTTTCAAATAAATAATTTAACCTTCAAAATAATGGTCAAACGTACAGCTCAAGGATTCATTTTGGATGGAATAGTCAAATTTCCAGCCAAGGAAAATCCTTTCAACAATTAGTTTATTTTTAGTAAAAATAATGGAACTTTTAACAAAATTGATCAACTTCCAACAAAATATAGCAATTCCCAACCCAGTAGTTGAATTCAAAAGCCAGAGAGATAAAATATTTGAACTTCCAACAAAATTCATCTCTCAATCCAATAGTTGAACTCACAAGCTGAAAAGACGAATCTCTGAAGGGTTTGTTAATTTCATAAACTGATTACTTAAATTTTTAATAAAAATATCCAAGCTGCATTTTCACCTAAAATAGTTGAATTCAGAAGCTATAAAGATGAATTTTTCAGGAGATTATTGGATTTCGAAACCAACAAGTTGATTTTTGAACAACAAACCCTCTCTCTTTTTTAACATACCCTCTCTCTCTCTCTCTCTCTCTTAACCCTATCTCTTATCCTTTCTATTTTTAAATTTTAGCAGCGCTATTTCTTCTCTTCTCCCCTCGTTCCTTCCCATACTTCTCATTCCTTCCACTTGTACCTTCACATTTATCCTAGTAACGACGTCTTCCACATTTTTTTTTCCAATTCTCTTCCTTCTGATCTTATACCTTTTATTACAAAGCTCTTCTTCCTACCTACTCTCTTATTCCTCTTATTCTCTTTTCCATTTTCCCAACGGTTCCATACCCTCATCCTCATTCCTCATACCCTTTCCTTGAAACTTTCGTATTGCGCCTTGCATTCTTCCCAACATAATTCCCATCCCCCTTACTTCTTCTTAGGTTTCCTCTGCCTTTCCAGGCTCTTCAGGTTCTACATCCTCTTCTCTCAAATTTCGAAAACTTTTTCCTATTTCTCAATCTCCCCCCGGAATCCAACCATTTTCTAGCCTCATTTCTATTCTTAACCATCCCCTTACTCTTCTCATCATGACTTATGCAACTATCTTTCTCCTCTATTCGAAGTCATTTTTGGCATCCATTCCTCGTCATCCATTCCTCGTCCTGACCATTCCATTCAAAATCCACTTGATTCTCTCATCCATACTCTCTCCTCCTCCTTCGTCACCTTTACATCTCTCTAGTACATGCAACCATGATTCTCGCCTATACCTACAAACTCTACACAAATTCTCCTCTTCATTCAGCCAATACCTTATGCTTTCACACCCTCTGCCATTACAAATTCCACTGCTCTATCCATTTGTTCTCTTTCTCTCTTCTTCTAACCCCTGCCATTTCCAACCCGTATCTTGCACCCCATACCCGAACCTTCTTTCCTATCTCTCTTTCTCCCACTTAGAACTCTCCACGTAACCTCCCCTCTCTTCCCGATATCTCCCGACCACACGCTTGTGCGATCTTGCTACCCTTTGCCACTTTCAGTTCTCTTCAAAATTTCAAGATCCTTCTAGTTGCCTGATTATCATTTTCTCTCTTTCTATTTCCTCCCTCAGCAACAACCTCGACAACTCTAGCTCAGCCCCATGACCCATCTCAGAAATCTCTCTTGCAGACCTTCCACACTCTTATATTCCTTCTAACCGCATATCTACACTCCGTAACTTAACACTGATCATACAATTAAATCGAATATCCATACTTCTATCTTCCAGTTGTCCTTGAACCTTCTCTTTCCTATTCCCTAAACTTGTCCTATTACTTTACTCGCACATTCCATTCTCTTCTTCACCTGCGATTCGTTTCCTCTTCCTGCTCCGAACCAGAAACCTAGGTAGCAGAACTCCTCCACTAACTCCACCACAGCGTTATTTGTTTCACATCAATATTTTATCCTACATCTTCTATTTCTGAAACACATCACCTTAGTCTCAATCACATATACTCTCAGGTCCTTTCCTCTTACATACCCCTCAAACGCTCTCGCCATCCTAGTCATCCCTCTTTCGTCATCCGCTACTACCACTACATCGTCTGCGTATGCCAGCGAACACAGTTTGCTTGTCGCTAGATTCCTCCCCCCTTTCCCTTTCCCACTTATCTCTTTAAGTCTACCATTATGACGCTAAACAGTAGAGGACTCAACGGACACCCTTTCCTGAGTCCTCGTCCTGTCCAGAATTCCTATCTTCTCTATCCTATCTACTCTCGCGTTTACGGAATCGAAAGCTGCTCTGAAATCCACGAACAGTGCAGCTAGTTTCCCTCTCTGCTGACCCAAGTTTCTATTTATCAAATAATTGAGCCATCATTTCGCGCATTTCTTCTAAATTTACTCTCGCGTTTACGGAATCAAAAGCTGCTCTGAAATCCACGAACAGTGCAGCTAGTTTCCCTCTCTGCTGACCCAAGTTTCTATTTATCAAATAATTGAGCCATCATTTCGCGCATTTCTTCTAAATTTACTCTTCCGAATGACCGTTCCCCTAATTCTTCTGTACCCTCACTGCTCCATCTTTCCCCTCTCTTGCTTTCCATGAATCATTCTATCGATCCCAAGCTCTTCGTCTTCAATTTTTTTATTTTCACCTTTTTTATATATTAAATTCTTGCCTTCCTCTATTTTTTCTCCCTTTTTAGTGTTCCAAAAACTTATTCCGTTCTGCTATCAGAAAGCATTTACATCCCAACTCTCCCCTTTTTACACGATTCATACTCTTACCTCAATTTTGAATAAAATCCAACAGAAACTTCGCGCCCAACGTTCACTGCATCCGCACGTTTCCGTGCCGGAAACGGAATTCTTGTTAACCATATTCTTCGAAATAATTTCTGGAAATTGAAATTTGATGAATAAGATTTGAATTTCGTTGATTTTCTTGAACCGTGACTTAACTCCGACCTCGTTGACAGTTCAATTAGGGAATGGAAAGGAAGACAAGTGACGTCACATTGAACTAAATCGTGATAAGTGAAAATAGGCGTGCGGTAACCGTGGCACGTGACACATTTACCACTTGAAATAAGAGGGCGACAATTTGCTTCGGAGACAAGTCTATATATGTTGTCTTCAGGAAGAACGTGTCAACGACAAGCAGTCTATTTGCAGAATTAGAAATTATTATCTTATCAATCTCAAGAAGGATGATAATCACTTTATCAATTCACAAACATAAATTTACAATTATCTCGATTTTTATCTGAAGATAGGAAAAATCGGGAAAAGATAATTCCAGAAGATTACTTTTGTCTGGCATGATTTATCGCACGCATTCATTTCAGTTAATTTTTCCGGAAAAAAATCGAATTTTTTGGTTTGAACTCAATTTCGGCTCCAATGTAAACATCAGGGTAGTTTGAGGTATTCCTATGTGATTCTCTTTATTCGCGTATTGGCGAAATTGCCCGCTTGGGAATTATCCGCTTTTGACGTACGACATTGGTCGAGATGAGGGCATGTCCAGTGAATTTTTAATACCAAAGACCACATCTTAAACTAAAAAATATTACTTCAAAAAACAAAACAAATTTCCAAACAAAAAAGTATATTTCAACAAAAAAAAAAAGGTACATTTTTAACCTACCAGTTGATTTCTCAAGCCAAGAAGATAAATTATTTAGAAGGTTGTATATTTTCATACTAAAACAGTCGAACTGTTAACAAAATAATTTATTTTCAACAAAATGGTTGGATTTCGAAACCACAAGTTCAATTTTCAACCCACAACAATGGATTTCCAACCAATTATTCACATTCCGGATTTATAAACTTAGGAATTAAATTTTCAACGAAAAAATTCGAGTTCAACCAAGAAAGATAACTTTTCTACCATAATGGTTAAACTTTCAATCTAAAAGTCATGTTCTCAAGAAAACAGTTGGATTTCTAATCAAATTGTTGAATTCTTGGGCAAGAAGGATATGCTTCTTAGGAGACAAATAAATTTCAACCCCACAAGGCAATCCTATAAGGAAAAGTTTATTTTCAACCAATAAAGATGAACTTGGAATCCAATGTTTGGTTTTTTAAGCGAAAAATACGAAGTTTTCAGAAGATGGTCAAAGTTTCAAACCGAATAGTAGAATTTCCGAACATATTTCATTTTCAACAAAAATTATGAATTTCATGTCATAAAAAAAAAGTTTTCAATCTCAAAGGTGAAATTTTCAACAAAACAGTTAAATTTCTTACCAGAAAAGATTTGTTCAACAAAGCATTCGATTCTAAACAAAATAATGGAATTTTCAACAAAAAAGCTGTATTTCTAATCCAATAACTGAATTTACAAGCAAAGGAACAAAATTTTTTTAGAAGATAGTTGAACTTTTCAATTCATCAAATAACATTCTCATGAAGTTTATTTTTAACATAAAAGATGCTTAGTCTTCTATAAATGTTGTATTTCAGATCCAGAAGGAAAAATTTTAAATAACAGTTCAATTTTCAACAACGAAAAAATGAGGCTAACATATAGTTAGAGTTATGACAAAATAGTTGATTTCTTACATATTATTTGATTTCTTACATAATAGTTCATTTATCACAAAATAGTTGATTTTTTACGAAATAGTTCATTTCTCACAAAATAGTTGATTACTTACAACATAGTTGATTTCTTACAAAATAGTTGATTTCTTACAAGATAGTTCATTCCTTACAATATACTTGATTGCTTAAAAAATAGTTGATTTCTTACTAAATAGTTGAGTTCTAACAAAATAGTTGATTTCCCACAAAATTATTAATTTCTTACATAATAGTTGATTTCTTACAAAATATTTTATTTCTCACAAAATAGTTGATTTCTTGCGAAATAGTTGATTCCTTACAAAAGAGTTGATTTCTTACAAGATAGTTCATTCCTTAAAATATACTTGATTGCTTAAAAAATAGTTGATTTTTCCCTAAATAGATGAGTTCCAACAAAATAGTTGATTTCCCACAAAATAGTTGATTACTTACAACATAGTTGATTTCTTACAAAATAGTTGATTTCTTACAAGATAGTTCATTCCTTACAATATACTTGATTGCTTAAAAAATAGTTGATTTCTTACTAAATAGTTGAGTTCTAACAAAATAGTTGATTTCCCACAAAATTATTAATTTCTTACATAATAGTTGATTTCTTACAAAATATTTTATTTCTCACAAAATAGTTGATTTCTTGCGAAATAGTTGATTCCTTACAAAAGAGTTGATTTCTTACAAGATAGTTCATTCCTTAAAATATACTTGATTGCTTAAAAAATAGTTGATTTTTCCCTAAATAGATGAGTTCCAACAAAATAGTTGATTTCCCACAAAATTGTTAATTTCTTACATAATAGTTGATTTCTTACGAAATAGTTTATTTCTCACAAAATAGTTGATTTCTTACAAAAGAGTTGATTTCTTACAAGATAGTTCATTCCTTACAATATACTTAATTGCTTAAAAAATAGTTCATTTCTTACTGAATAGTTGAGTTCTAACAAAATAGTTGATTTCCCACAAAATTATTAATTTCTTACATAATAGTTGATTTCTTACGAAATAGTTTATTTCTCCCAAAATAGTTGATTGCTTACAAAAGAGTTGATTTCTTACAAGATAGTTCATTCTATACAATATAATTGATTGCTTGAAAAATAATTGATTTCTTACAAGATAGTTCATTCCTTACAATATACTTGATAGCTTAAAAAATAGTTGATTTCTCACTAAATAATTGATTTCTTACATAATGGTTGATTTCTTACAAAATAGTTGATTTCTTACATACTAGATGATCTCTTATAAAATAGTTTCCTTACCTGCCATTTCAATTTTCAACTTACAAAGATAGTCAAATAAATAAACCAATTTCCAAACGAAAAAAACTCAACTTCAGCACAAGATAGTTGCATTTTTGAATAAATTTGTGGATTCTTATGTCAATAAGAATCATTTTTCAGCAGGCGGTTTAATTTCAGCCTGACAGGATTAATTTCTAACAAAAAAGTTTATTTTAAACCAAGAAAGATGAATTCTCTATTATGAAACATGAATTTCAATCCGAACGGATGCATTCTAGAACAAAAATGTCGTCTCAAATGAGAAAAAAAAATCACTACAAAATAGTTGGGCTTCTAAATAAATAGTTGAATTTTCAAGTCCTGAAAGACAATTTTTTTAGGAGACGGTTGAACTTTCAAACTGACAAGTTCCATTTCCAACAAAGAAGTTTATTTCCAGTTGAATGACAGTTGAATTTTTAACTCGAAAATTCATTTTTGACAGAATAGTCAAATTGTCAAAGAGTCAAGTTGAATTCAACAATATAGTCAAATTCTCAGCAAAAGAATTTAACTTGCATCAAGATGTGTGAATTTCCTACTGTTTAGCTGATTTCTCAATCAGCAAATGTGAACTTCAAACGAAAAAGATGTATTTTGTACCAAAAGACGAATTTTCAACTAGATACATTTTTAACCAAATAGTCTGTTGTTCTTGGGAGGTGAGGCATGAGTTTGTAAGGGAAAAAGGGGAAAGTTGAAAAAGAATGAAGGGAAGAACAGTCGAAGGAAATAAGAGGGGAAAAGATGAAAAAAAGAAGAAGAAGGGAACAAGATGAGAATGAAAGAATAAAGAAAAAAGAATAAGAAGGGAAGGGAAGAACAGGAGGAAAAAGGCAGAAGAAAAGAAGAGAAGATGGTAAGAAGGGGAAGACGGAAAAGGGAGGGGGGGGAGAGAAAAAAGAAAGAAGGAGGAAAGAGAAGGAAAAAAGAGGGGGAAAACAAAAGAAGGGAAAAAGGGAAGGAGAAGGGATGACATGAAGAAGCCTCTCACCCTCTCTAACCGCCTCTCCATGTTTTGAATTTCTCATGAGGATTTCCTCACCTTTAATTCAAACCTCTTCTAGTTGTTGTAAAGTCTCAACATTCATGTCCCCCCCTATTACCACCAACCCCTCCTCTCTATCGTCTGTCCATTTCTTTATCACTCTCCATCATTCCTTTTCCCTCTTTTCCTATATACGCATACCACTGTAAAACTCTTCTTTCTCACGTTAATTCTCCCCACCATTGCTCCGTCATTTTCTTCCGTATTATTATCTTTCTTATCCGCTATTTCCTCTTTTAGCCCTTACAGCATGCCATCCATCCCTCGTCCTTTTACTCAATCTTCTCCCACTGGCCTAATCAAAATCCTTTATCCTTGTTTGTTAACCTTGACACATTCCAAAACAATATTCTCATGTCTTTATTTTTCCCTGTCTTGTTTGCTTCCAAGTCCTCTTGTTGTTCGTAAACCTCAACTGGGTACTTGCATTTCGTCACCCTCACTTTTTTTTCATTTGAAACGTGTTTGATACCCTCTCTTAATTTTCCCACGTCGTCTAACCAGACCTTCTGAATTACCCATATCCTGTCTCACTCTATTCTTACATTACCACCTTTTTTCCTCCCATCCCATGCCTTCTACCTGATCAGCCACTTTCTTTTCCTCTCCAACCTATCATCAACTTCCCCTTCCCTAAAATCTCATACCTCTCCTCTTCCCTACATATTTTTACTTAAAACATGCATTCCTTCCCGTCCTCCCTCCCCTGTAACTTTTTCATCTCTTTCAGTGTAACTTGTGCACTTTCAACTTTCATTAGGGTGATAAATTGTCTCTCTCCATTTCCACTGTCAGCTTTCATACCCTCAATGATTATATTTCTCTTTCCCTGTATTTTCTCTTTTCCTTCTATTCTCCTTTCAACCACCTTTAGTCTCACTCGCAACCTTCTATCCACCGCATTTATAGTTTCGTCACATTCCCCCGCTTTTCCACTACCCCCTCCATCTTTAGCTTTGCTTTTTTTCATTTTCGATTACATGCTATTCATTCTTTTCCTTTATGCATTTATTTCTGTTCGCACTTTCCGTTTACCCTCTTGCTGCTTCTGTTCTATCTCTTCCGATTCTCTCCAAACCTAATCGCTTTCTACTCTCCATTGTTCTTCTCATTCTTCTCATTTCCTTTGGACTGCTATTTCCCACAATCAATTACATGCGCTTCCAACTTCGCGAACATCTCTCCTCCCTCACTATTTCTCTCTGGCGTCTTTCGCTCCGTTTTCACCTTTTTTGGTTCGTTTCTCTTTTCCGGCTAGTCATTCCCCTCTACTTTCGTCCTTTTCTCGTTCTCGTTTTTTCTGCTTCACTGCTATTAGTGCTAGCCGATGCCTGCAACTTTCGGAATAGCTCACTCGACCTCTCACTTTGGTCCCTTTTTCTGCTCAGCCTTACAAAATTGGACGGCCTCCCGCGCTTTTTCCCAGACTCTTGGCCAGTCAACCATGCGCAAGACCATTATGGGATCTACCTTACCAGCAGAGCAAGCTTGCAATCTTTCCACCTCTTTCCTCTCCTCCCGCCTCACTCCTTATCCTGCCAGCCACTCAGCTTCTCATTTCCTCCAACTCTACCTTCAAACCCACCCTTTTCAAAAACTTAAGTTTTTTGTCCTTCCACACAACTCACACCTTTCCCTCCACTCACACCTCTCTCTCTACTCACAACAGCACTTTCACTCCTGATTTATTCAATCACTATACACTCCTTTTCTCCACAGAACCAGGGAATCTGAAATTTTTACTTGCTTCTGGTTTTAATTAAGATAAATGGAATTTACAAGTGGTAACTTCCGCTATTTACCTATACGTATGCGAGCAAACAGGTAGTCTGATAATAATTGAGTTATTCGAATAGATATTTGTTCAACCTCTCCAAGTGTTGACCCATCTACTTTGCGCCCTATACATTAACATTCCTCCACATATGTAAATGCGTGAGTAAGCAGGTCGCTGTCGTTGTTACATAAAGCATAAATTATAGTCTCCCCCTGTCACTTTGACATCATTACTTCCATTCACGTATCTAATATTACTGTCTGCCTTTTACATATTTCTTAGAGTCAAACACTTTTGCATATTGTCAAAGAAAAAATAAATACTGGTCATCGAATTTTCATCCTTATTCCATCAATTTTCGGAGAACGACAAAATAGTTGTTTTTTTTTTTACAAAAAAAATATCAGTTTCTAACCAAATTATTTTTAGGAGCAATAATTTTTTTCAATATTTATTTTAAATATTAATCCTCTACGAAGTATATTATTTTTTATATTCCAACTAATAGAAAATTTTTATTCAATATCCAAAACTGAAATCTTATTTGTGGGGAAAGGATGGTGCATGAAATTGAATACAACTTTCTGTGAGAAAAAAAAGCCTAGTTCCCCGCTCAGCTGGGATCCGAACCCAGGACCTCTCGTTGTCCAGACGAGTGCTCTCCCAACTGAGCTACGGGACGGAAGTTTTAGATGACTTCGACAAAAAAGTTCGATTTACAACGATATGATTCAACTTTCGAAGAATTGATGAATTTTAACCCAAAAGCTAAAATAATAACCTAATAGTTGAATTTTTCCACCAAGAAGATTCTTCATGCATCAGAAGGAGAAGTTTTCGACAACACGTTTTAATTTACGACAAAGAAAGTTAATTTTAACAAAACAGTCTGAAACTTGAAAATATAATTGAAGTTTTGAAAAATTAATGAATTTTCAACTAAGTAGCTGAATTTATGGCCCGGAAGTTAAATTTTCATTTAGAAAGATTTATTTTTAATCAAAATGATAAGTGTTGAGAAACAAATTTTCAATTTCGACTAGAAAGATAATTTCAACAAAATAGGTTTATTCTTCCCGATATGATTGGAATTTGAACAAAATTGATAAGGTTTGAATCAAACAGCTGAATTTATAACCTAACAGTTGAATTTTCAACTATAAGGGTAAATTTTATATCAAAAGGATCAGTCTTCAAGAATACATGTGAATTATCGTCCAAGCAAGATAACATCAACAAGATAATTTCCTTTTTTTTAAATCTGCCCGCTGCGCGGGAACATTCTCATCGCCCAGCTTCGCTCGCATGTTTGAACGCGTTTTCCAGGTCTCGCGTTTCTCGCTCGATAATAAATGTACCTCGCGCTCCGCATTTGGTCTTTGTACTTCTCTACAATTGTGTATAGAGCTTTTGAAACTAAAAAAAAATGTCGCCAGCTGTATTTGATGATTGTGAATTCTCTTTTGTTATGGCTTCTCCGGTCCTAATGAATACATTCTCATCGTGTGTCTCGTGCTGCGCACTCGATCGAAATCTGTTCGAAACGCGAAACTTTCTATATAACCCTTAACTCTAATTCCTTGGAAAAAAAGTCCGAACAAATTTCCAAAATGCTCCCTTCTTTAATTTTTCGTCAAAACTAGCTGGTTAACCAACTTGACCTGTCTTTTTGGTCCCTGGGAACGTGTGCAAGAGTACGATCGAGTATGATTACTCATTCGAAAGTTGTCGATTTTACAGATTATTTTTCATTATATTTTGTGCGATCAAAATGGTATTTTCGATTTTCGAAAAATTCAAGAAGTTGTATTAACGATCTTGTACCACTTCCCCGAAAAAACCTTTCTTTCCTTCTGATTCTTTTTCAATCTTGCATCATTGGGCTAAAAATTTTCATTTTTGTTTATATTTTTGAATTTAAAAAATGCCACAACTCTGATAATTTTGTGTAAAAAAAAATCGTGAGGATAAATTGTCCTCTTGGTTTCTCAAAGTGGGTGCCCAAGCACAATTGAATTGGTTTTCACTATTTTTTGTGCTATCAAAATGGGAATTTCGGATCTTTTGAAAAAATCCAGAAAGTTATATTCACAATCTTGTAGGGCTCCTAAGAAGAAACATTTTTCTCTGACTCTCTTTTCAATCTTGCTTTATTTGACTAAAAATTCGCATTATCATTTATATTTTTGAATTTTGAAAATGCCAGAACTCTGACAATTTAGTTTTTATCAAAAAAAATAACAAGGATTAATTGTTTCAATTTTCAACTTCTTTAAGAAACCGTGCTTACAATTTTTGAGTCTTGGAAAAAAAATCCAAAAAAAAATTCAGAATGCTCTCCCTCTTCGATTTTTCATCCAAAATAGCTGGTTAACGTACTCGACTTGTCTTTTTGGTCCCTCAAAATGGGTGCCAAAGCACAATCGAATATCATCATTTTTTCGGAAGCTATGGAATCTCATTTTCGTTTATATTTTTGAATTTTGAAAATACCATACCTCTGACAATTCTGTTTATATCGAAAAAATTATGAGTATAAATTCTTTCGCTTTTTACGCGCTACAAGAAATTGTAGTTACAATTTTAGAGTCTTGAAAAAAAAGTCCAGAGAATGTTCAAAATGCCCCCCCCCCACCCTTTGATTTTACATCCAAAATAGCTGGTTAACGAACTTATCCTTTCTTTTTCGGTTTTAAAAAAGCGTGCAATAGCACAATCCAATATGATCATTCTTTCGAAAGTTATCGAGTTGTATGCAGACGACGAGAACAGGCAGACAGACACCAACGCAAAAACTACTTTTTCGGAATCAAGAGGCCTCAAAACGATCAGATTTCATAAATTCCGCAAAAGTCAGTTTCCACATGAAACCAATACCTTCTCATTATGATGAGATTGTAATATAAAGATTCACTTTTTGGTCCAACTATGTAAGGTACGGGAAAATATAAATGAAACTAAAATTGTGCACCAAAAAAGGATCTACGAATTTAGAGAATTGCCGTTTTGACAGGACAAGTAGTTTTTGCTTCATTTATAAAAAACCATATGAAAAATGGAAAAAAATGAACTTTTGGACAATTGACACAAACTTAGGAAAAATCAAACAGACCAGGAAATTATCTTCAAATGTGTTATCCACTCCTTTAACAGTATATATAGTTCTCATTTCAATCAGAAAAAATAACTATAAAAATGAAATATAAATTTTTGGGAAAAATGACTAAGGCTAACACAGAAGTAGCGATGGATAAATTCATAACCAAACGCGGAGCGCGAGGTGAGATTACCAACACGCGCGAAGCGCGAAATCCGAAAGACGCAACCGAAATGGAAATTTTCGATTTGTTGAGAAAATTCAAAAAGTTGTTTTCACGATCTTGTTGGGCTCCCAAGAAGAAAAAATTTTTCCCTTCGAGTTTCTTTTTATTCTTGCGTTATTCGGCTAAAAATTCTCATTTTCTTTTATGTTTTTGAATTTCGAAAATACCATAACTCCGATAATTTTGTTTTCATCGAAAAAAATTATAAGGATAAATTGTTCCACTCTTCACGTTACCATAAATTGCCTGTGAGAATATTGTAAATTACGGAAAATGTTAATAAATTTCCGGAAATTCATGGAAATTTTTTTTTCGTATAAATTTTGGGCAATTTATAGTAAGTTATCATATTTTCCTGTAAAATTAGCATGAATGACCAGAAATTTCCGGGAATTCATACAAACTTTTATTTGCATTCGGGGTAATCTATCTCAAGTTACCATGAATTTCCTGTGAGAATACTATGAATTGCGGAAAATTTTCATAAATTTCCGGAAATTTATGGACATTTTACAAATTTAATTTTGGGTGATTTTGGGTAAGTCATCATATTTTTCTGTAGACTCACCATAAATGACCGGAAATTCCCATAAATTCCCTGAAATTTATAGACATCTTAAAATTAAATTTGGTGTAATCTATCTTAAGTTACTATAAATTGCCTGTGATAATACTATGAATTAGGGACAATTTCCGGAAATTTATGAAAATTTCCCAAATTGAATTTTGGGTGATTCTAGGTAAGACAACATATTTTCCTGTAAAATTACCATAAATGACGGGAAATTTACATGATTTCCTGGTAAATTATAGAAATTTCAGATTGCATTTGGGGTAATCTATCTCAAGTTACCATAAATTGACTGTAACAATATTATAAATTACGGGAATTTCTTTTATAAATTTCAGGGAATTGACGGCAATTTCTGATTTTGATTGATTTATTGTAAGTCACCATATTTTCCTGTAAAATTACCATAAATTACCGAAAAATCCCATAAATTTCTGGAAATTTATATACATTTTTGAATTGAATTTGGTGTAATCTATTTTAAGTTACCATACATTGCCTGTGAGAATACTATGAACTACAAAAAATTTCCATAAATTTCCGGAAATTTATAGAAATTGTTAACATTGATTTCGGTTGATTTATCGTAAGCCACCATATTTTCCCGTAAAATTAACATAAATGACTGAAAATTTTCATAAATTTCCGGAAGTCTTGTCCTAATAACGCAAAACTATTTTTTGAGGATTTGATTATGCAAATCGGTCGGTGCAGTAGATTCCTTGGTTGGCGGTTGGTAAACAGAGTCTTCTCTTGTACCATATCAGGGTAACTAAAAAGAGAATCCCAAAATAAACTTTTGTAGGAAGATTCATCTCCTGAATAGAATGTATGTTCTTCTAAGTGGGCAAGGAATAAATTATGTGTAAGTGTGTTAGAGTGTGTCGAACGTGAGCTACGAATGCTCCGCTAAACAAGTGACCTGATCAGCATCAGCAGTGTGGCGTGTTACGTGCGCATAACGTCAATTTCCGAGATTAACAACCCCTCTGTGGGTTATTTTGAACCTGGTTCATAGGTCAATTACTATTGGTGGCTACTGAAATTGACTTGCTCTTCGTCGCAATTACTGCCACTTGGAGGTACACTGACCATCATTTTTAAACAACTATCTTCTCTTTCACACTTCTCCATCCTTCAGGCTACGAAAACAAAGAGGGGGAATTGAACAAATTTTCAACGAAATGATTCAAATTCCAAACAAAACATTTAGGTTTCAACCAAATTCTTGACATTTTGGAGTTGAAAAAGAATTTCTAACTGAAAAAAGAGACCTTTCCAACAAAATAGTTGAATCTTGAATTCTACAATATAATATTAGAATCATAAGCTATGAATCATCGTTATTTTGAATTATCAATCAGAGCAAATTCATTTTCATCCAAAAAATTGAATTTATTAATCAAACAGCCGGAATTCCATGAAGGATAATTCTCAAAAAAAGTTGCAATTACAATATGTAAACATTTTTCAGTCAAGAGTTAAAAAAATTAACCCGATTATTGAATTTCCCAAATAAGAATGAGAATTTTCATAAAGCAGTTTAATTTTAAGATAGAAAATATCCATTTTTTTACAAGAATGAAGGAGTTTTACCCCGAAAATATTAATTCCCAACAACAAAAAAATCATTTTTACAATATCGACCAGGCATGTCCATTTATATCATGATGTTAATGTTTTTGTCTACTGGTCCTATCAATATTTAAATAAATATTTACATAAATATTGTTTTTCAAAGTTGTAGAAAAAGGACTCTCTAGCTCCGCTGGGATTCGAACCCAGGTCCTACGGATTTCCGGTCTGATGCTCTAGCCCACTAAGCTACGGAGAGTGCAAGATTCATTTTTCACAACCCCTACAAGCCAATTCGAATGAAATTGTTATACTTGCAAGATTTTTTAATACTTCCAACATGAATGTGATTTTTAAAATTTTGATGTTACGGTTTTTGACCAGGCATATCTATTTATATTATGTTAATGTTTTTGTCTACTGGTCTTATCAATATTTGAATAATTATTTATATAAATATTGTTTTTCAAAGTTGTGAAAAAATGACTCTCTTGCTCCGCTGCGATTTGAACCCGAGTCATTTTTTAACAACTTTGAAAAACAATATTTATATACTTGTTGAACTTTGAACTTAAAAGAACAGTTTCCAACGAAAAATGGGATAGTTACATTTTCGATTGTAAAAGTTAATTTTCAACCATGAAAATAGATGAATCATCATCATTATTATATTTTAAACCGAAGAAACAATGCGTTTTGAAAAAAAAGGATTTTCGACAAAGTAGTTCAACTTTCAACAGAATTGTTGAATTTTAGACAAAAAAAAAACTTTTTACCAAATAGTAGCATTCTTAACAAAATGATTCGATTTTCAACCATATGGTTGAACTTTAAACTTAAAAGAAAAATTTCTATCCAAAAATGGAATAGTTACATTTTCGATTGTGAAAGTTAATTTTCAACAATGAAAATGAATGAATTATGAATATTATCATATTATAAACCAAAGAAGCAATGAGTTTTTAACAACAAGAAAAAGATTTTTAACAAAATAGTTCAAGTTTTGACATAATCGTTGAATTTTTTACAAGAAAGATGACTTTTTAACAAATCGTAGCATTTGTAACAAAATTATTATGAAGTTGCGAAAAAACTATTCTCTAGCTCCGCTCGGATTCGAACCCAAGTAATTTTTTCACAACTTTGAAAAAAATATTTATACGATTCATTATTCAAATATTGATAAGGCCAGCAGAAAAAAAAATTAACATCATTATATAAATTGACATGCGTGGTCAAAAACCGTAACACGAAAATTAAAAAAGTTACATTGAAGTTGGATGAATTAGAAAATATTACAAGTACCTATAACAATTTCGTTGAAATTGGTTTGTAGGGGGTTGTGAAAAATGATTCTTGCACCCTCCGTAGCATAGTGGGTTAGAGCATCAGACCGGAAATCTGTAGGACCTGGGTTCGAATCCCGGCGGACCAGAGAGTCATTTTTTCACTACTTTGAAAAACAATATTTGTATAATTAATTATTCAAATATTGATGAGACCAGTAGACAAAAGCATTAACATCACAAAAAAATATATTTCCAAGAAAATAGATTAATTCTCAACCGAATCCGAAAATATGAATTGTGTACAAAAAGGTTATTCCACAATAGAATAATTAAAATTGCTGAAGAAATTGTAAATATTCCAACGGAAAAAAGAATTATCAACAAAACAGTTGAATTGCAAACAAAGAAAAAAGGATTTTTGACAGAATGATAAAATATTTTTTCATAAAGAATGGATTTTCAACTGAAAATAGAGAAAATTCCAACAAAATAATTGAATGGTGAATTCTACAATATTATAGATATTGAAACCAAGAACGAAATAATCAAATTTTCAGTTGAAAACTTACTGTTTAAACAAACAAATTTTTTTTCCGAAAAAGTACTTCAATTTTCAACAGAAAAGAGAACAATTTCCAACCGTGTATGAAATAGTTAAAATTTAATTTGAAAAAAATTAACTTCAACGAGTAATGTAACAGTTGATATTTTAAACAACCAAGTTTTTATTTATGAAACGAAACCAGTTAGATTTAAAAAAGAGAAACGATCTTGCAATAAAAAATTCGATTTCCGAACCCAAATATATGGTCTCAACCATATGATTCAATTTTCAAAGAATTGATTGAGATTTAGGAATGAATTTTATTCTCAAATAAAGAAGGAGAAAAATCTAACAAAATGATAAAGTCTTCTGATTAATATTATGAATTCCGAACCTTTCGGAAAGAGAGATAATTTCTGAAAGGGAAAAGAGAATTTTCAAGAAAACAGTTGAATTTGGGGAACGATAAAACAACAAACAGTTGTATAAAAACAATTCCAACAAAATAGTTGTATAATTAATAAAAAAACTAATTTCTAACGAAATAAGGCAGTGTTCAACGAATTAATTGATATTTTCAAATGAAAAATGAATTTTCAACTGAAAATAGAGAAAGTTGAATCAAACAAAGTTGAATCTTCAATCCTATAATATAATACTGAAACCAAAAACAGAATAAATAAATTTTCAGTTGGAAGATAAGTGATGAAAAAAAAAATGTTTTGAAAAAAAGTTAATATCGAACGGAACAAATTAATTTTAACCAAAAAATTGCATTTTTAACTAAAAGATAGAAAAACTATATCAGGAATAATTTTTACTAAAAGTTTAAATTTGAAAGTGTAAATATTTCTTAGTCCTGAGCTGAAAAAGTTATCAACAGAATCATTACATTTTCAAAAACTAATGCATTGTAGAAAACTTTTATAGCACTTTCAACACGAAAGGACGATTTTCCAACAGAACGGTTGATATAGTTAATATAGTTATACTGAAGACTGAAAACTATCAATTTATAATTGAAAATAGAAAAGTGAAGGTATCAGGTGAAAAGAACTTCGAACAAAAAAATAGTATTTCCAAAAAAAAGTCCAATTTTTAACCAAAGAGAAGAATTCTTAACGAAACCGCTGAATTTTATAATAAAGAATTGATTCTCAACTGAAGAGAGGGAAATTTAAACAAAATGATTAAACCTCTGTATCAATAATGTCAATTTTGCAACAAAAACAGAATGATTACATTTTCAGATGAAATATAAGTGTTAGAAGAATAAAAATCCATGTCGACAAAGTACTTGAATCTGTCACCAAAAAATACTATTTAAAGAGAAAATACACCAATTTCAACCAAATTCTTGAATTTCAACTGGAGAATAGTTTGACTTTTAAGTGTTTAACCCTGTAAGAATAAATTTTTACTACAAAATGGAACGATTACATTTTAAACAAAACGAGTAAAAATTTTCAACCCTAATAATTAATGTTTTACCAAGAAGAATAAGGTGCTTTAAAAAATGTTTAATTTTCAAGAACCCTCCAAAAAAAATTTAATAGTTGATATTTTATTCAAAAAGTTTTTTATTTTAAATTAAAAACATTTGAGTTCCACCGCGAAAGACGAAATTCTAAAAAAAAATTTGTTCAAGCTAAGACTGAAATAGATCAATAGGCAACCAAACAGTTGCATATTTAGCTAAATGAGATAAAATTTTGACAAGAAGATCCACTTTTAACAAAAAAGAATAATTTTTTCCAAATTAAATTCTTTTTCCTCAATAAAAGTTTTCAATAATAATTTTTAACTGGAAATCGATAGTTAGATATTCACTTTGAAAGGTTAATTCTCCATAAAAGAATACAAAATTTTCAACCGAAAAGACGAATTCTCAACAGGACATGCAGATGTTGATATTTCAACGCAAAAAGATTTTGATTCAAAATATAAATCAGTCGGATTCAACCAGAAAAGAAAATTTTAAACCGAAAAACATTATCTTTCCACCAAAAACAACATTGAGCCAAATATTTGAATTTTAATTCAACTATTTGGCTCAATGTAACCATAAAGATGATTTTCAAATCGAGAAAGTTGATTCTATATCAAAAGAATATTGATAAAAAAAAACATGAAACTCCAACTAGACGGTTGAATTTTCAATTGAATAAGATCCATTTTTTACCAGATAGCCGAAGTTTGAACTTGAAAGACAAATTTTTAAACAAAAATTGAATAGTTACATTTCCGTATGTAATAGTTCATTCTTAGCAATGGAAATAAATGAATTACCATCAATAATATATTTTCAACCAAAGAAACAATGAGTTTTCAGCAACAAGAAAAAGATTTTTAACAAAGTAGTTTAAGTTTCAACATAATAGTTGAATTTTTTACAATAAAGATGACTTTTTAACAAATCGTAGTATCCTTAACAAATTGATTCGGTTTTCAACCAGATGGTTGAACTTTGTACTTAAAAGAAAAATTTGTAACCAAAAATAAATAGTTACATTTCCGCATGTAAAAGTTAATTTTTGAACAATGAGAACGAATGAATTAGCATCATTCTATTGTTTTCAACCAAAGAAGCAATGAGTTTTTAACAACAGGAAAAAGATTTTCAACAAAGCAGTTCAAGTTTCGGCAGAATAGTTAAATTTTTCTCAAAATAAGATAACTTTTCAACAAATCGTAGCATTCTTAACAAAATGATTCGGTTTTTAACCAGATGGTTGAACTCTGAACTTCAAAGAAAAATTTCCAACCAAAAATAAAATAGTTACATTCCTAACTGTAAACATTTCTTTTCAACAATGAAAATAAATGAATCATCATTATTGTTATATTTTCAACCGTAGAAACAATGAGTTTTGAACAAAAAAAAGAGAATGACAACAAAGAAGTTCAACTTTCAACAGAATTTTGTTGAATAAATATATATTTATTGTATGAATATTGTTGAATTTAAGACAAAAAAGGTAACTCTACCAAACAGCAGAATTCTCAACGAAATGATTCGGTTTTCAACCAGATGGTTGAACTTTGAACTTAAAAGAAAAATTTTTAACCGAAAATGGAATAGTTACATTTCCGTATGTAATAGTTAATTCTCAACAATGAAAATGAATTAATCATCATTATTGTTATATTTTTACCCGAGGAAACAATGAATTTTGCAAAAAAAGTTTTCTAACAAAATAGTTCAAGTTTTAACAGAATAGTTGAATTTTTCACAAAGAAGATGACTTTTTAACAAATCGTAGCATTCGTAACAAAATGATTCGGTTTTCAACCAGATGGTTGAACTCTGAACCTAAAAGAAAAATTTTCAAACATAAATGGAATTTTTCAATCGTTAAAGTTAATTTTCAACAATGAAAATAAATGAATTATCATTATTGTTATATTTCCAATCGAAGAAACGATCAGTTTTGAAAAAAAAATTAGCAACGAAGAAGTTCAACTTTCAACAGAATTGTTGAATTTAAGACAAAAAGGTGACTTTACCAAACAGTAGCATTCTCAACAAAATGATTCAGTTTTCAACCAGATGGTTGAACTCTGAACTTAAAAGAAAAATTTTCAACCAAAAATGGAATAGTTTCTTTTGATTGTGAAAGGTCATTTTCAACAATGGAAATAAGTGAATTATCATTGCTGTTATATTTTCAACCGAAGAAACATTGACTTTGAACAAAAAAAAAAGATTTTGAACAAAGTAGTTCAAATCTAACATAATAGTTGGATTTTTTACCAATC
>WSXT02189176.1:4692-20061 GCA_011762715.2 Neuroterus valhalla
TGGAAGTCTATATGATTCTCTTGAATTCTGTAGAAGACTAGTAAATACTGTTGAATTCTGTAGCAGTCTTTTCAGTTTGAGAGCATTCTCCTAATGTCTGTGGGATTCCCTTGAACTCGTGTAGAACTTTCTAGAAATCTGTGAAATTCTCTTGAATTCCGTTAGAATCCTCTGGAAGTCTATATGATTCTCTTGAATTCTGTAGAAGACTAGTAAATACTGTTGAATTCTGTAGCAGTCTTTTCAGTTCAACAGAATTCTCCGAAATTCTGTAGAATTCCCTTGCACTCGTGTAGTACTCTCTAGAAATCTGTGAAATTCTCTTGCATTCCGTTAGAATCTTATAGGAATACGTGTAAAATTTGCAAATTTCCTAGAATTCTCTGGAAGTCTATAGGATTCTCTTACATTCTGTAGAAGACTTGTACATTCTGTTGAATTCTGTAGCAGTCTCTTCAGTTTGAGAGCATTCTCCTAATGTCTGAGGGATTCCCTTGAACTCGTGTAGAACTCTCTAGAAATCTGTGAAATTTTCTTGAATTCCGTTAGAATTCTCTAGAAGTCTATATCATTCTCTTGAATTCTGTAGAAGACTAGTAAATACTGTTGTTGCATTCTGTAGCAGTCTTTTTAGTTCAACAGAATTCTCCGAAAGTCTGTAGAATTCCCTTGAACTCGTGTAGAACTCTCTAGAAGTCTGGGAAATTCTCGTGAATTTCGTTAGAATTTTCTAGAAATACGTGATGTATTTGAAAATTTCCGCAAATTCTCTAGAAGTCTAGAATTCTCTTGAATTATGTAGAAGACTAGTGAATACTGTTGAACTCTGTAGCAGTCTCTTCAGTTCGAGAGAATTCTACGGAAGTCTGTGGAATTCCTTTGAACTCTTGTAGGAGTGTCTAATAAATTCGGAAATTCTTGTAAATTTTGGTATAATTCTCTAGAAATCTGGGAAGTACTCGTGAATCCACCTATGATTCTCTCGGAATCTTTCGATTTCTGTTAAAAATTCGTTAAGACTGTCGAAAACTGTAAGAGCCCCCTCAGTTAGGAGAATTTCCTGGAAATCCTAGGAATTCCTTTCAATTCTTGTAAAATTCTCTGAAAATCTGTAAAATCCTGGTAAATTCTAGGTGAATTTCCGAGGATTCGGCAAAACATTCGTGAACTCTTCTAGAATGCTCTAGAAATATGTGGGATTCTATTCTATATTCCCTTGCACTCTTACAGAAATCTGTAAAGTTCTCCTGAATTCTTGGAGAATTTTCCGGAAACCTGTGGAATACTCATAAATTTCCCTAAATTTCCCTAAATTTCTCTATAAATTTGTAAAATCCTTTCGAACTCCGTGGAAAGGCTCGTGAAGACTGTAGAATTCTGTGAAAGTTTCGCAAAATTTGAAGAATTTTTCGAAAATATGTAGAAGAATTTTGAATTCTTGTGGGATTCTCTGCAACGCTCTAAAATTCTCTTCAATCTTATGAGGGGCTTGTGAGTTCTGTTATATTCCGAGTAGTCCCTTCAGTTTCAAAGAATTTTCCAAAAATCAGTGGAACACTCGTGAACTTTTGTGTTCTAGGGACAGCGTAAATATCTGGCCTACGCTCACCGGATTCCGGTGAACATAGCCGCCCTTTCCAATTTCCCTAGGGATCATCGGAAATATTTATTATACGCTCACCGAATTTCGGTGAACCTAGACACAGCCTTACAAATTACCAGAAAAAAAAGCTCGAGGACTTTTTTCCGATCCCCAATGGCCCAAGTCGAGCCAGGAAGCGTCGAATCAGTTTATCGAAGAATATTTTCCGACAGATTGGATATTAAGGTCGGTTCAGGTTATTAAAATCCTCGTTATACTCATTTTTGCGGATTTTCCGCGACGAGGATTGGAGCCTAAGTACATGATGGCGCATTATGCAGGCCAGAGAATCTGATCCGCAAACAAGGTCACGACTTGAGGATATAATCACGACCAAGATTGAGGTGCATAATGCATATAGAATGTAGGATGTACGTTTACGTATATGTATATGTATATGTATGTATAAGTGTAATATATGGTGAAAGAGAATCCCCATTTCTTTCAATAATCCACTAAAACGTTATTTCGCGATTCGCCATATGGCGGCACGTTGTGTTAGCATTCGCCCTATATGTGGTCCAATACAATGGATGTCAGTTTTAGTTACATCATGCCCGTCAGCTTTGAAATCAATGGGCGGGAGAGATGGGCGGCCACTGCTATACATTTCCCGATTGCTGTGCTGGGTGTTCCTAACAATAGCCATTGTCATAGTTAAGGGCTATTTGGAAAAGCCAGGAATTCGTGATAGATACCGTAAAATCTCGCCACGATTATGCCCAGAGCAACACCGATCCAAATCAAGATTTCCTGCTATACAATACCGAAAAATGTTCTTTTGTTTCGCTCAAAGAGTTTTTAGTGCCAATAAAGCTTCACAGGGCACCCTGCCAAATATTCCACAGGAATAAATGCCGATCCATGGAGCTTCAAAGTCTTTTCACTTCTTCTTCGAATTACAATTGCAAATTTCACTTCAGAAAGTTTTGAAATATTTTTCGTAGTAATTTTCCTTTTGTTTACAGATTTTTATTGTTTGTCTGAGAATACCAAATACCGTTATAAATAATCGGATAATAAATACAGGAAGCACCTTCTGCTAAAAATCTCAACAAGTTGAAATCATTTTCACTCGACAACATTCGACTACGACCAAGTCTTTAGAATTTGAAGTTACATAAAGGAGTAAACTTTATATTCACTTTTTTTTTAATTTCTCAATATTTGAAATTCAAATGAAGGATTTTGTGGAGTCAGACACGTGTAAAAACTTTTAGGGAATTGATTCTTTTCATGTATATCTAAATTTCCTGATAATCCCAGGTTTTTCAGGACTTGCAGTTTCGTACACAGTTTTGTTCACATGCTTTTTCATTCGGATTACAGGCAGTATGGACATAAAAAGAGCATAAAGTCAAATAAAATGCAAAAATTTCAGCTACCGCTGTGCTTCGATCCTTCAAATATTTAGTCAAACATGTAACCGAAAAACAACAAAACAAAAGGAGAAAAATGTACTTTAGCAAATTGAATTACAATGTATTTATAGGGGAAAACAGTAATCAACAGTAAAAGATTGTACTCACAGTGATACTGCTGAACGTGAATCAAAATGAAATATTCATGTTCAACAAATTTGCATTATTGGAGAAAAAAAAAATTTTCATCTCGGCTTTGGTTCACACTTAAATTGAAAAAGGTTTGTTTTATTAAGATTACTTTAATTCCTATTACATCATCGAATTTCTATGTACTTCAACATTTAAGTTACAAATATTATAAAGAAGATATATACCGTTCATTACACGTGTATTCATATTTAGAGATTACGTTACTCATGTAACTTTACTATTCTTCTATTTTAGTCAAATAATTCAAACTTTCAGGTTACGTCTCCTCTGATAGAAGTTGCCTAATAATAATGATATAATAAAATACAGAATAGGACAAAATAAATACCTGTACTGAAATAAATCCTCTTACTTTTCGAAAAGAATACTAATTCATATTACACTTATTTTATTTACTTAATATCGCTCAATAAGTTTCATTCAATTATTTTTTTACATTTCCAGCTTTGAAATTTAAAAATGTAGAACCAAAGGTGCTGAGTACATATGATACTTCAAATTAGAGCTACCAAAACCCTTCATCAGGAACATTTATATAGCTATAGAGACATGATTTCGGAAGATTCCCAAAAAAATTTTAGTACTCGAAGATGAAAATTTTGAATTTGAAGAACTTAAATCCGAAGAATCTCAATTCTAAATCGTTAAAATGAAACAATTTCTGAAAAAAGCCTTCAAACTGAAACAACTCGAAGCTTCAAAATCATGCGATTCAAAATATATTTAACCTAACAATTTTTCATTCAACAATATAAATGAATGTTTGTCTGTATGTCCTTTATAGAATCGTAAACTATGCAATTGACCATGTGATGATCTTTAGCAAAGTTGTTGTGCATGCGCCCACGAAGGTTTCTGAGTTGGTACGATCAACTTTCGACAGATGCCGCCACTGGCATTCGTACTTTTCTCCGCGGCGGCAAAGCCGCCGCCACAGGGCGCAGCTATTCTCTAATAAAGACTTTGGAATATGGAATGTGAAATTGTAGAAGTGCATATATCATTGAAACGTATTGGGAGTAATATGGTTACTTGATATCATACAACTTTATTGTTTAACATAATTCAGTTTTACACGAAAAATGCAACCATACTTCGTGATTGTACAGTATGTTAACAATTGCATCACAAAAGCTGCAAGTTTGTCACGAAATTTTAAAGTCTTGGGCAATGTTGCCTGTTAGAAAACTCGTGGAATGTGAGATATCTATACCTATCTATAAAAATTTCGTGTCAAGCTGTTTGCCGCCACCAAACTTCGAAAATACTAAGCCGATCTTGATGAAATTTTGTATACCGCGTGTAATTTGGTCCAACTTGATGAATAGTATAGTTTTGATCTCGAATAATGACCTGAATATTTTGTTATTGCACATCAAATGTTAATTTTAGGACAAAGAGTTACAATCATTTGTAAGTTGCATACATTTCTAACAGATGGCGCAGTGGGACCGGGACGAAATGAATAAACGATGTTCAAAATAACCTGTAGGTCACAATTCTTTATCGATTTCCAATTTCTTTTTTTGAAAAAATTCAGCAATAAATCCCTTACAAATCTGTTGAGGCCATTTTCTAAATTTTCGTTTGTTTAAATTTTTATAGAGCTGTAAGCAGCAGAAAAAATCTTGATTAAAAAATTTTTCTTTTTTAATTCTCTGTGACAATTTTTCTCAGTGGCATCAGACCTCAGGTTTGATACAAAGGGGTCGGCCGAAGAGAAAAAATTTGTTGATATGCCAAGTTATTTTTTATAAACAAATATTTGTAACAAATAGCCAGTATGATGGATTATGTTTTCGTGAAGTATATTTATGCATCAAAATCGCTCGTTTAGAGCAATGAGGTGAAATGTGATCATGAAAATGTGGTATCCGATATAATTTGTTGACTTATTACCAATTATTATAAACAAATGCATGATTCGCACAGTTTCATGCAGAAACGAACCGGATTTTCTTCCGATTGTCTTCAAATCTCATTGCCTGTGATACACTTTGATTTATTCTTGAGATCTGATATAATTCGTTGAATTTACTAACAATCATTATAAATAAATGCATGATTTGATCAGTTTTAGGCAGAAAAGAACCGAATTTTCTTCCAATTGTTCCCGAATCTCATTACCAGTGATACACATTGATGTATTTTTGTCATCTGATATAATCTGTTAAATTTATCAATAATAATTATAAACAAATGCATGATTTGAACAGTTTTAGGCAGAAACGGAATTTTCTTCCGATTGTCTTCGAATCTCATTGTCTGTGATCGACTTCGATATATTTTTCTCACCTGATATGATTTGTTCAATTTATTAACAATCATCATAAATAAATGCATGCTCATTGATATTTTTCGACTCAAAACATCAGTCAATATTTTTATAAACGAATCATTCGAACAAAATTTCCATTATGGAAATTTCATGATTCCAGTCCTCATTTTAAGAACGATTCATTCTACAATCAAGAGCTCGGGATTTCCATAACGAAAATTTCGTTCGAATGATTCGTTTATAAAAATATCGAATGATATTTTGAGTCGAAAAATATCAATGAGCATCACAGGCAATGATATTCGAAGACAAAACCGGAAGGAAATTTGGTTCGTTTCTGCCTGAAACTGTTTAAATCATGCATTTGCTCCTAATAATTATAATAAATTTAACAGATTATATCAGATGAGAAAAATACATCAATGGGTTTCACAAGCAATGAGATTCGAAGACAATCGGAAGAAAATTCGGTTCGTTTCTGCCTGAAACTTTTCAAATCATGCATCTTTTTATAATAATTGTTAATAAATTTAACAGATTATATCAGATAACACATTTTCATGATCACATTTCACCTCATTGCTCTAAACGAGCGATTTCGATGCATGAATATACTTCACAAAAACATAATCCATCATACTGGCTATATTTGTTGCAAATATTCATTTATAGCAAATAACTTGACATATCAACAAATTTTTTTTCTTCTGTCGACCCTTTTGCATTAAACCTAAGGCTTGATGCCACTAAGGAAAATTCTCAGAGAATAAAAAAAAATTTTAATCGATCTCGACAGATTTGTAACGAATTTAATGCTGAATTTTTCCAAAAAAAGAAATTGAAAATCGATGAAGAATTATTTTTGGTTTTTTGGTATATTTTGGTTATTTTGAACATCGTTTTTTCATTTCGCCCCACTGTGTGTCGGTTAGTTAGTTTATTGATAGACACTTCAACATATTACGATATCAAGGTTGAATAAGCAAACAATAGATGGCTTCATGTTTCGATTCGTCGATGCTACAATCTATCCAATGTCACATGTGTTTTCTACATTTACATACGTGTCTCATTTTTCATTTTATTAAGATTGTTCTTTATATCGTTAATACACAAAAAAATCTTAATTTGATTGTATTGAATAGTCTGGTATAATATTAATTTAACGTAATATAACTGAGCCACAGCAAGGCGTGGCCAGATCTGCTAGTTGTATTATAAATCTTTTGATATAAATATTCAAATAGACTAGAGATAAAAACAGTTATTAACCTTTAATCTGATAAAACGCTGCCCTGGTCTACCCTATTTGCAGAGTGAAAAAAATCGATAAATACGAACATATAAAGTTATTCTATGTTTTCTCATTTTTGAAAGGGAACACAAATTCAATGAGTTCTATAGTTTGAAAGAAGTTTACAATTCAAATTTGATAATATACGAATGAAAAAAGATAGATCTTTCCGTAAATTTATCAAAATTCAATTGCCAACTTTTGATTACCTTTCGTATTTACCTTATGAAAAAGTGATACTTTTTTGGACCTACGTAGTTTCTATCCGTCAACCCGAGTTACTTAATTCCTATCCGTCGCTGCGAGTAGCAGCACAAATCCTCTAGTACCCATCGAGCTTAAGTTCAAAAAAAGCTTTCGAGAAAATTAGTTGAAAAGAACGGGAACCCTGCATTTTCTGTGTACTTAATCAATAAAGTGATTGAGACCATAAAATTGGAGAAAAGCAATTGAAACTCGTATTTCAATAGTTTTTTCCTCATTCTCTTGAGACTAATTCGTCACCCTGTGTGTTCGAACACTTTCCCCTGCCTTTCAAAATAGCACTTGTAGTGTTCTGTTATTTGACAGCTAGAATCTCCCCAAAACTACTCAACGCCCTAAAGCCCATAATTTCACTCAATTAGGGGAACCAGTCCTAGTGCGTATTGGGATGTGTCGTTGAACCGTGTAAATATCTGACCGATATCAGTCTACGTCTATGCGCAAAGGCGCGCCTCTATTGATAATCCATTATGGCACCTCGCACCTGTTAAGGCGACAGAGACAATGTACTTGTCGACGTTTTAGAGAGGCACACAATCACACACAGACACAGACACATCTCAGCTCGCCATTATCGATAGTTTTTATTTCCTGGCGACATATGGTCAGGCGTCATAACCTTGCATTAAAATAGGGGAAAAAGTCGTTTGGGAAGTTAGAGCTTCCTCCTTCCTGTGGCGAAAGGACTATGTACATATATATGCTCCATTTAACAATCACTTTAATGGGTACCTAACTTTTTTTACTAGATCATGAAATTAATGCTTTCTTCATTAAAGAACAAGAGGAGAAAATAAAAAGACATTATGATGAACGTAACTTACAATTAGTAATTTTCAACTCATATTCCTCGACTAATGTGAGAATCCCGGTTCACCACGGTCAATTTTTCCAATTTTCAAGGTCGACTAGAAGTAACATATTTATATTTCTCGCAAAACGTAAACATTTATTTTTATTCATGACGTTCATTCTAAATATTCTTTAAAACAACAGACCAAACATTGCAAAACAAAGCAATTTTGAAACAAAATACTGAAATTTTCAATAGAGAAATATCATTTTTTTAACAGAAGTTGGAACAGTTAAACTCACAATTAAGGAAAATCGATTCATGATTAAAAAACGAATTTATACGAATACTTGTGCATTTTACAATGGAGAAGATGAATATTCAGATAAAAAGATAAATATTTAACTGGAGCACTTCAATTTTCGACCATGAAGGTGAATTTTCAAACAAGAATAATTTCCAAATAGAAAGAATCATTTTCTAAGAAAAAATATAATGTTTCAACGAAATAATCGAATTTTAATCTAAAAAAATAATCATTTGTAACGAAAAATAGAAACGGTAACATTTTTAGTTAAAAAAAACGATTTCAAACCAAGCAAAAGAGTTTTGTACTAAAACGAAGAATCTTCAACTGAAGGAGTTGAGCTTTAATAAGGTAAATTAACTTTTACTGAAAAAGATAAATTGTCAACCAAAATTTGAATACTCAAATTCGGAATAGAAAAAATGAGTGTTTAACTAAACAAATGAATTTTCAACTAGAACTATGAAATTCCTAATTCGGATAAGATCAATTTTCAGTTGCAAAAAATTACGTATAACAAAAAAAAAATACTTTCAAACAAATCGTTACATTTTTGAACAAAATGATGAATTTTCGAATAAAATAGTAAATATTCAACTTCAGTTCTTGAATTTTAAACCAGAAATACGAATTTCCATATGAAATGATAAACCTTCAATTAGAGTAGTTGAATTTCCGACAAAACATTTTTCGAACCAAAAACAACAATTTTCCGATAAAATGGTTGAGTTTTGAACAATAAAAATAATACTATACAAACAGAAATGGAATAGTAACATTTTTGGCTCTACAAATTCATTTTAAACCAACCATAAGAGTTTTCAAATCGATGAATTTTCGGAGAAAGAAATTATTATCCTTGAAGAAAAATTGTTAAACAAGAAAATTAACTTTCGAAGAGAAATATTATTTCTACCCTAAAAATCGATTTTTCAACAAAATACGTGAATTTTCAATGGAGTAAATTGATTTTCGATTTAGAAAGAAAATTTTTCTTCGAAATTATTGAAGTTTCAGTTGAAAAAATTTATTTTCAACCATACAGATGAATTTTTAGGTAAAATAAAAATTACATGAATTCTCAAGAAAATAATTTAATTTTCAAATCCAAAAATCGATGTTTAACTCAATACTTGCATTTTCACAAAAAAATGAATTTATTTTTAACAAAGTAGTTACATTTTCAACCAGAGATGAACTATGAATCAAAATAATGCAACTTCAACGAAAAAATTTAATTTCCAACAAAAGAGCTCAACTTTTGAACAGATAGTTGATTTTTTAACTGAAAAAGGAAGAATTTGCAGTGAATAATGTTAACAAGTTTTCTATCATAATTCATAAATATTTCTTCTTTGAAATACTATTTTTAATTTCTTCTTGAAAAACTGCTCGAAGTACGTTCTTCATTTGAAATTAAGATAAGAGGATCGATTATCAAATTGCAGCAAATTTCCAGTCAAAGTTAAATTTCCAGTTGAAGAATTACCTATTGCAAAAAAAACTAACTTTCAACAAAAAAACTAACATTCAACAAACAAAAAAACTAACTGTCGAACAAATTACTACATTCTTACAAAAAATGATGAAGAATGAAATGAAATTGTAAATATTTAAGTGAAATAGTCGAATTTTAAACGAGAAAGACCAATTTTTAACTCAAGTGATGATCATTTAACTAGAATAGTTTAATTTTCGACGGGAAATTAATTTTCAACCAAAAAAAATTTTTTTTTAACAAAATGGTTGAAATTTGAAGTATAAAAATAAAAATTTCCAAACAAAAATGGAATAGTGATATTTTTGGCTCAAAAAATTAATTATAAGCCAAACATAAGAGTTTTTAACTGTATTAATGTTCGACTAAAATGACAAATGATTAACTGTATAACTTGAACTGTTAACTGTAAAGAAGAATTTCTGAGGGAGAATATTACTAATCAATTTTCCACTAAAAATGAAACAGTTTAATTTTCAGTTCAAGAAATTGATTTTTATTAAACTAATGAATTTTCAGGTATAATGAATAATCTTCAAATTGATAGATGTATTTTAAGCAAAAAGATGAATTTTCGATCACAAAGAATGATTTTCTACAAAAAAGGCAAATTTCCCATGAAGTACATAATTTCTCACAGAAGTACTTTAATTCTCAGATTCAGAAATCAATGTTCAACTCAATACTTGGATTTTCACCAAAAAAAGATGAATTGATTTTTAACAAAGTAGGTACAATTCCAACCAGAGGTGAATTTTTAATCGAAATAATGCAACTTCAACACAAAAATTTAGCTCTCAAGAGAAATAATATTTCTTTATTGAAACTCTCTACCCTAAGATAAAAACTGTAATTATCTTCTGGAATTCCCTGTCTCAAGTCAGATAAATGAGGAAAAGCAAATAAAGCGTGATAAATACATTTTTTCGAGAAAATTTCGATAATAATTCTTTCTGTATGTTTGGGCTATCATCAATTTGATTATCAAATTTGAGTCATGAAGTATAGATGCATTTAAATATTTTGAGAATCAGAGTAAAGAAAAGTCACATTCTTTAAAGCAAATGATAATATGTCTCTTTGATTCATAAAAGAAAGCGGACATTTTTCCTATTTTTTCGGCAAAGATTTAAATAGTCTAGGTTGAGTCAAGTAAATTCCCGGTTTCCATTTCCAAGTTTGGACACGCATACATGTACTTGCATTTTATAATTGAAAAAAATGAAATAAAACAAAAGCAATCTCTGAACCATTTCTTTTCTCTGTTTTCTTGTCTCGTCTTTCTTTATTATCGGTTGAATTGGAAAGCAGATGCAACTGTATCCCTGCCTTTTAAGCAAACTTCTGTACCATCCCTTGTATTGCCCTCCTATTGAATTTGCTTAATAAAGATTTATTGTTATTATTATTATTTCTATTTTTTCTTTGAACAGAAACTATTTACTAAGATTCGCCAGCATCGCGACGTTTATCAAATACCTGTATCAAGAGAATAAAAATTCAATAAGATCTTTTACGAAGATAAGATATTTTATTTGAAAGTATGTTAAAAGTTCGAATCGAACTCAAGCGTTCCATAATTTATGAGATCGAAGCTTACAAAATAATTTAACAATGTTAGGATGTGCGATTTTTCATCAAATTTGGTTGTTTTTGGTTGCTGGATATTCAAAATTTTATTTTCATTCCAGGGATTGTTGTTATCAGATTTGAAAAACTGTCACTTTGTATAGAAAAAAAAGAATTCGAGAGCTTTTCTCTAAACTTCTGCAGAAAGTTGACTGATTTTATTCAGTGACCCATATCTAGCTATTTTGAATCAGTAAGATTGCACTGTGAACTAATTGAAAATTCTCACTAATTAGAATAGGTGACAAATTTCTTGCTCAAAACAAATTTAGAAAATTGATAATAGAATAATCGCATTTCGGACTTGATGAGAAACACGTGATTTTCTAAACACACGTTTGATTTTCCAGTATCTGTTAAAATGTCTTTTCTAGTTACTTGCTGTAAAAAGTTACAATTTTCTATATAAGAGTTCGTCTAATCGGTGAAGCTGCATGTTTACACAAGGATGAGTACCTTATTTTTGTCATTTTAACATTTGCTGAAATTTCATTTAGTGAAAATTAATTTATTTTGATGAGAGTTTGTATTTTTGTGATAGAAAATGGATCTTCTTGATATTTAGAGAAATTAATTATTTCTTCGTGGTTGGAATTAGAAGTTTTTCTTTTAAATTCAATTTTTCAAATGAAACAGAAATATTGAAATCTTATTTAGTGAAAATTGATTTATTTTGATGGTAGTATGTATTTTTGTGATAGCAAATGGATCTTCTTGGTTTTTCGAGAAATTAATTCATCCTTTCTGGTTGGAATTAGAAGTTTTTCTTTTAGATTCAATTTTTAAATGAAACAGAATGATTGAAATTCTATTCAGTGAAAATTGATTTTGATGAAAGTTT
Organism: Neuroterus valhalla; assembly: GCA_011762715.2. Taxonomy (NCBI): domain Eukaryota; kingdom Metazoa; phylum Arthropoda; class Insecta; order Hymenoptera; family Cynipidae; genus Neuroterus; species Neuroterus valhalla. The sequence continues at coordinate 16,813 of WSXT02189176.1, forward strand.
GTATTTTTGTGATAGAAAATAGATTTTCTTGATATTTCGAGAAATCAATTAATCCTTTGTGGTTAGAGTTAGAAGTTTCTCTTCTAAATTCAAGTCTTTGAATGAATAAGAAATATTGAAATATTATTGAGTGGAAATTCATTTATTTTGATACAATAAATTAAACTTTTTTCAAACATTTTTATCGATTTCCAAATATATTATACACAATATCTCAATTAAGAAACCAAAAAGGAGGGAAGATCCGACTTTCCCTCTCCATGTAAAACTTCAGGATCGGCATTATACCTATAAATCAGATTCTGTTTTCTATTGTTTAGGAGAAAAAAGAATTGTTGAAGGGTTCTCATTCTATTTCAACTACTGAATTATAACCTGCCATCATTTTCAATTTCAAACCTTTATTTTAAACGAAGTAAGAAGACAAAAATATTGAAAAATTTTTTGCTTCATTATTATACGCTTGTATCTTTATCAGGTTCCTAGCGCTTATTCCTTCCGTATATTGAAAATCTGAAACACGAATATAAAACGCGATGAAGTCACAAGGAATATCTAAAAATTTGACTTACCCTCTCGATATTGAATGACGTTGTTATGCTTGGCGTTGATAATCATACATCGATAACAGTTCTCAGCACTGCAAGAAAGAAATGAATTAATATCAGAAAATACATACATACATATTTTGTGCAACAACCATGTTAGGTTCTTCTAAATTTTCATTTTTTCAAATGAAGTCAAAAGTGCTTCAAAGACTTGGCTCCGTGAAAGAGAAATTGTAGAAGCGAAGGGAAATTCAAGACATTACTTTTGATTACCTCTAGAAAAATCGTTCATAGTTCAAGCAGAACTGGTCTAACTTTGAGCTGACTGAATTTCAAATTTCGAAAAAATTTTCCCTCAAAACTAGATTAATTTTTCCAGATATTCTTAAATATAACAATGTTGAGTATTCTTCTTTACTGTATAAATAATGGTTCTGTGTTGTTATAAATGAATTTAGATTTTTCTCCAGATTCGTAAAAACAGTGTATCCTCTTTCACAGCAGAATAAGTAGATTCTTTCACAAAATTGAAGAAAACCATACGCACTAGAAATATGTGAGATCAGGAGAAATATTTTTCAAAAATCACGAATTTATATGGGTGGCTAAGAGCTCATTCAAGAGAGATAAAACAACCCCTTGTAGAACATAAAGTACATTTTACGACTATCCACAAACTTCCTCTAGAAAGACACTTCATGAACCAAGTATAGAGAAATTCTGTGACCAAAATAATCAATCTTTTCGAATACTATGCTGTATAGTACATTTCATCAATGTGAAAAGAGTTGAAAAAATGTAAATTCCAATGGAATTGAGCTGATTTTGAGTGAAATATCTGAATTTCAATTCAGTTATGAAATTCAGATAATGCAGTAAATTTTGCTTACATACAGAGAAATCCTAGATTTAATTAAAAACTATTTCAAGTATTTTTTATTTACTGTATTATTTTGAGTTACGCAAAATATGATTTGCAACTCCAATAATACCTTTTTGATATGACAAAACTTGTTCATAATCATTTGACAATTTATTATAATTTACATACCATCTAACGCGTCTGTGCTATTATATATGATTCATTAACAACCCTGTATGTGAGTTTCGAACATCATGTCTGGCTAGGAATTACTCGACTAATTCCTCGAAATTGAATAATTCTCGCAAATGGTAACTGCAGTCCCCGATCGAAAATTTTGTATCAATTTTGAGAGGCACGGTGGAAAGCATTAAGAGAGATCATGATCATAGGTTTGAATAAACATGAATTTGATGATTTAATAGGAAAGAGCTCGTTCTCTCTAGAATTCAATCGGATTGGCGAATCGTTGAGAATCTCCTCGCGAAATCCGATTAAGGCATCAATTTTGCTATTTGACGGACGCTCAAAGAGAATATAATTATACAGGAAAAAAAATTCCGGGGGTTCAATTATAGTTGAACGTTTATATCATGATAAACATCATTCACGGATATAGCTTCGATTTTTCACCGTCTGCAAAGGGATTTCTGAATATAAGCCCACTAATACGCCGGAATATTTGGCTAAGGTAGTGGAAAACTGCAGAAAACATAAACTTCCGAGCGCAAAGTATCAACGACACGAGTTTGGAGAATCCCAAACTGACACCCATCCGAGCGCTAACCCTTACCGTAATATTAGGTTTATATAAACAAGAAATAATAAAAAATACTTACTGCTCGTGAACTATGTACATATCATTTCTATCCTTGTTCCTCTCAATGCAGGACCTTCCACCTAAAACTGTCGTGTTCACTATGACAGGTGTCTCTCTACCATACTGGAACCATTTCCCCTCCCAGCTCGATGGGAAGTCGCAAGTTCCTGCAATACAAAATTAATAATTTAACATTGATCTCTTACTCGACTTTCATAAGTAGATTGGAATCAATTTTAGATAAAGTCGTGCGGGCTTCGTACGGAATATTCCAAAGACGTTTTGCAAAATCGGGTATTTGTGGGTATGTATACTTTTTCAGAAATTAAAAATGAAAGATTTATGAATCTTTTCCCAGCGATTTGTGGATCAATCCCAATTCTTGTGATTCTCAAGATCTCCAATCCAGAATGCACTTTTTTCAAGTGCATTTTCAAAAACCAAGGGAAGCAAACATCTCGGAATAGTATGTTAAAAAACAAGTAAATACCAATTTTGAGCATGAACAATAGGGTAATCAAAAAATTTTTTTTTCGAAATTTTCATGCAAAACGCCCGGAAATTCGTTCGAATCCACAAAAAATGAAAGCATTTCTTTTTTTTTTCAATAATATTTGGAGGTGGCACAAGCCTTATGAAGTAACACGTATTTCCTATGAGAAAAAAAACGTGTTTGTAGATTTTATTCAGAATTCTTAATATTAGGTGAATCAAGTTCAAAAATCACCATTTCTGTTCACAATCAGTCACAGAATGCGTGCAAAATATCACTTTGCAAATATCAATCCCATAAGTCTGTTTTATAGGGTCCCCAAAAACCCCCATAATTAAAGAAATGGGTTTTTCGAGTTTTTGGCGCTAATTTTTATTTTTCTACGTTTTTTACATTCTCATCATTTATGATTGAGAAAGTATTAGAATCGTCTGAAATTTCACATCTTTAATTTTCAACGGATCTCCACGTTTCGAGACCTCCTGAAGCCGAAAATCAAGTTTTGGCGATGGTGTCTGTCTGTTGG
>WSXT02189187.1:0-20061 GCA_011762715.2 Neuroterus valhalla
CCCCCCTAATAATTGTAAAATTGAAATTTTGTGAAGAATTAGAACTGCGGGCCCGGGGGGAATCCCCCCGTTCCCCCCTCCCTCTCTACGGCCCTGATTAAAAAGCGTTTATAATTATGTAGTTTTTAACAATAAACATTATAAACTATCGAATCTTTAATGGTGAGTCTTGAAAATTGAAGAATTTCCATTTACGAATCTATGGGATTAAACAAATTTCAATTCTAAATCTTAAAAGTTGAACTATTTCAAGAAAGTATTTGAAATTACATCGATTCGAACAAGAAGTTTCAAAATTGTTGAATGTTCCATTGTGAATTTCAAGAATTGAAGAATGTTCAATTACAAATCTATGAAATCGAATAAACTTCCATTCCAAATATTAATAATACTTGAACTACCAAGAAAAAAACCATTTGAAATTAAAAAGATATTATAATTATCTAAACTAAAGAATCTTTAATTGTGAGTCTTGAAAATTGAAGAATTTCCATTTACGAATCTATGGACTTGAATAGATTCCAATTTTAAATCTTCAAAGTTGAACTATTCCAAAGAAGTATTTGAAATTACATAAATTCGAACAAGAAATTTCAATATTATTAAATGTTCTGTTGTGACTTTCAAGAATTGAAGAATTCTTAATAACGAATGTATGAAATTGAATAAACTTCACTTTCAAATCGTGAGAATTGAACTTTAAAAAAAAACTTTTGAAATTAAAGAGCGTTTATAATTATGTAGTTTTAAAAAATAAACATTATAAACCAGTAAATCTGTAATTGTGAGTCTTGAAAATTGATGAATTACCATTTACGAATCTATGGAATTCCAAAATTATTAAATGTTCCATTGTGACTTTCAAGAATCGAAGAATTCTCAACTACGAATGTATGAAATTGAACAAACTTCAATTTCAAATATTAAGGACTGAACTATAAAAAACCATTTGGAATTAAAAAGCGTTTTCAATTATTTAGTTTTAAACAATAAACATTATAAACTATCGAATCTTTAATTGTGAGTCTTGAAAATTGAAGAATTTCCATTTACGAATTCATGGGATTGAATAAATTTTAATTTTAAATCTTCAGAGTTGAACCATTCCAAAAAAGTATTTGAAATTATATCAAGTCGAACAAGAAATTTCACAATTATGAAATGTTCCATTGTGAATTTCGAGAATTGAAGAATTCTCAATTACGAATGCATGAAATTGAATAAACTTGAATTTCAAATATTAAGAATTGAACTATAAAAAAAATTGAAATTAAAAAGCGTTTATAATGATGTAGTATTGAATAATAAAAAAATTTCAATTTTAAATCTTCAAAGTTGAACTATTCCAAAAAAGTATTTGAAATTACATCAATTTGAACAAGAAATTTCAAAGGATTTAGTTTTATGCAGTTGGCTTATATATGAATGACAATAGAATTTGAGGACTTAAAATCATGTGTACTACTACTACGTAAGTGTAACTCGTTTGGTTCCAGCTTTGTTGTACTGCTGGAGAAAAAGAAATGGAAATTTAAAGATTTGGAAGCGGAATGGACATGGGAAAGGAAACGAGTTATTATTGATTAAGTTACACACTGAGGAGGGTATATTCTCCTGCAGTTTTGTCTTGAAGAAAGTAAAGAGCAAATTTGGTCGTGCGAAACGCTGAAAGACTCTTTTTTTAAATTAAATAAATTTGTACAAAATAATTTAGCTACATTAAAGAAAAACTGGAATTTAAAGGAAAGAACTCCAAGTGTTACCACAGAAAATACGAATTACCAAGAAAACAATTTTTTACTAAATAAAATTTCAGAGCAAGTTGGAAGGGAAAATAGTCATCATATTTTTTGCAGTTACGAACAAAAAGGCTTCACCCACTGGTTTCATCAATGGTTTCACCCAAACAAACAAAAATGAGATTATTGGAACGAATGTATAAATATTTCTGCCAGATAAATAAGAGATGAAATACAATTTTAAGAACTAGCTATGTATTATGTATAAGTTCTAGAGTTTCAGGTAACCAAGCTTAGAAACTGATAAATGGACTACATTTAAAACGGCGGCATCCATCTGACTACAGCCGAGCTAACCGCTGAGCTTAACTTTGATAATCGAACCAGAATCGTTCAACAATTGATCGATTATCAAATCTATCAAAATAAGAAATAAGTTATTTAAATTACAGATAAATATTTCACAACTTTTTTTTCAAATAGATTTGAAACTTCCTTTGCAATTCTCAACATTTTTGAAGGGGTTTCCGAAAGAATAAAAGATTCATTGTTTATAAAATCCGATTTATTTTATACAAAACGCGCGTTACAAAGGGGACTTAAAACTTACAACTGGAGGACTTACATAAATATATTTACATGTCGTTTTACAAACTAGAGGCGGTATACACAGATTTTTCGAAAATTTTGTCTCCTCATCCGTGAGAAGCTTCTTCGAGCCGCCAAAATGTTTCATACAAATTCTATCGGTCCGTTTCAAACAACCGATTTTGCTCAAAGTTTTACATTTAAAAAATTCGCAATAGCTACAATAAATAAATCAGAGCCAATTTACAGTTTTAAAAATATACACGGAAAGCCTTTTAGCTTTCGAAGTCAAATCTTTGATTTCAATCCTCATTGTCAAACAAGTGTCCATAAAAGTGGAACACTCAATGTCATGATTAAAAGGAATGACAATGGAGATGGTTTTTCAGTAGAACTTGTTAGTCTTCTCATTTCAGTGCATATAGTGTTGTTCGGTTCAGGAAGAGCTGTGAAGTTCGGGAACATTTGAATCGCTACTGGCTGTAAATAAAAATCAAGATTTAAAAAATGTTCGAATGGAATTTTACAAATCAATACTTTAATATTAATGAAACCAGTTTAGTTTATTATTTGGATTTTTTTTTGTATTCACATGAATTTTGTGTAATTCTTTTTCATTCCCTGGATTCCTCTGAATTCCTTGCATTACTTTGAAGTACTGGAATTCAAGAAATTTCACAATCTCAGAAAATTGAGAGAAAGTTACAAGATTCCATGGAGGATAAGAAACTCAAATAGTTCAAAGAACTCGAAAGAATTCTAAGGAATTCGAAGCAATTCTATGTCAATTCAAAGAAGTTCGAATGAATTCAAAATTATTCCTAATAAAATACCAAACCAGAAAGTAATAATTGCTTGAACTGTCTACTGTTTATCGCGTACAATGAAATATAGATTCGAAAAATCTTTATTGAAAAAATGTTTATCTTATTTAAAATTGTTTTCTTACCATAGCAAGATTATCGTTCCTCATTCTGCAGAAAGTCATATGCTTTCCATGATACAAATTTTTTTCAATAGATCGAACGAGAAGTTCTTCAGTCCATGGTAAAGCTTGCATATGTTCAGCTAAAGTGCGACCTATAACAAAAGTATTATTATCATCTACAATTATTTGAAAACAAGTTAACTGTTTTTAATTTTTGATTAAATTATGTTACATCAATATAATCACCTCTAAATTCTGGAGGATCTTCTATAACAAGAGTGGTGAACAGCATGTCGTTATTTTTCGCTTCTGTGTAATCTCTCATTATTTTTAAAGCAGATTCTGTTTTTTTAACCAGCCCTTCATCACTCTGATCATCGGCTTGTAGAGCTTGATAAGTTGAAAGCTGCATGCTCGGTAGAGCCAAAGCATCGAAGCTGGAACAAGATGAAAAATTAATCCCAGATTCAATATTTCGATATTTTTTTTATATCTAATTATATCAATTTTTATTTAATTATGCAAAATTCTTACCCAGTGGTCAGGAAAAGCTTTTCTAAATGTTCCATTGATATTCCCTTAAAGCTGGTGATGCCTAGAGTTTTGAAAAGATCCCTGACAGGTGTCATACTATAACAAGCTGCTAATTCAGTCCTAGGATAATGGACCACAAAAGCCAAACACATTTCCTGATCAGCCGCATATCCTCCCAAAGTTGCGTTGGGTCTATCCAGAGTTCCATAAACACACTCAGCAACTATTTCATCTCCACGAAGAATTTTCACTTCTTTATCCAAAGTGTGTGATTGTTGGTAATCAAAATCAAAGTGGTTATCTTGCACTATTGTAGGAAGTTCAGTGCCTTCTCGAATGTGCTTCAAACTCAATTTTCGACCAGCCAAATGAGAATGCAGAACCACTGAGACGACATTGATACCTTCATCTGGGAACATCTGTAAAAAGACGTTTATTTGAATAATATTGATTAAATTTTATAAGTGTATTTCTTCAAAGAAGACTAGAAAAAAAAACCCTGAGGTAAACTTTCTTTTATCCAAAAACCTTTACGATTATCTAAAATTAGCATTTGTTCACATTCGCTTTTCCGGTCCAATTACATATCTTTTAAAAATTGATTCACGAAAAGTTTCAATTCCTTTCTTCAATTAAATCAACTAAAATGATTAGCCCATTAATCGACACCTTGAGACTGAAAGTCGCCATCGACTTTATTTTATTTCTTTACGGAAATGATCAGCATTATACACTTATAAATAAGAGTTCCTAAGAGAAATAGTGCTTCTCTAGGGTAAAAACATATACAAATATTCTTATGGACTATTTATTTAAAATTTTCACGAATGCTAGCAATAACTGGCTACCTGGCAGTTGCTGGGAAATTTACATTAGGAAATTACATTTTTTTATCAAACTTTTATCATTTTTCATCTATTTACACATTAATTCACTCACCAGGTATAATTTGAAATTAAAAAATTTATTTAAAAGCAGGGACCACGAAGATAAATAATGAAATAGTATTTGGAGTGAATGAATTCTATTTACATGGTATAAAACCCCGTTTCTCGCAAATAAAGAAAATCTTCCTCTCATTCTCAAACTTCAACTTTCCATTTGAATTGAATATTCATCTGGTACAAAACAACAATTGTTTGCAGCAAAAAAATATGAATTTTGAAGTGATAGTGATCAAACATGTTTTTATAAATCTTGATATCAATGCAATATGCACCAGACTGATTAAAAGTCTAGTCATGTTTGCAGGTTAGTCAGTCATCTTATGAGGTATCTTTCTAGAATTCATAACGAGATAACTTTTATGAGTCGAAATTTATCTCTAAAGATTAAAATCTGCTGACAATGATCTTTCTTGTGGTTACGCGTTTCCGATTATCGTGAGAAATAATTACGGTTTCAAAAAAATTGTATCCCAGCTCTCATTGTAGAGAAACTCTCAAAATATTGTTAGAAAGTTGAATAATTTCAACTATGGATAATTTACTCAGTTTTCAGATTCTATTTATCAACAAGTTTTATATTAGAAAGTAACAGTAATGATTCTCTTAAAAGAAGGCCGCATAGTTTGCAGGAAATTCAATAAGACTTTTCTGAATATTAAATTAAGTGAACCATCTATCAATATTTGAAAAATGTTTTTTTTCCGTACCATATTTGTGCAATCGGGAGTGCAATATCCAGCAGTAGCATAGGTTTCCTGTTTTGGAGGAACAACATGAAGAGGAGTCACTGCTACCCCAGCTACGAGGATCCCGGCTTCATTTTTTCGAAAATTAGAAGTGTAGTGAATTCTTACTCCACTACTGTCGATGATTGTTCTACGGAGTGGATTATTGTAATGAACTTCCAACATATAATATGTTCCCTCTTTATGTTCTCCTACTGGAATTCCGACGTGTTCGGGAAACCATTCACCTAAATATAAAAAACAATAATATAAGTTTGTTTTATAACATATTTTTGTGTAACAAATAATTTATTCAGCATTGTGCACATAAAAAAATGCTTGGAAAGACGTAATATTTATTTGCAATATATTTGAAACGTTTCGGTTTCAAAATTTAAAAGTTCACTTTTTACTACCTTGAAAATATTAAGTTTTGAATGCTTCTAATGATAAATTAGATTTGTTTGAATTCATCCGTCGGACAACCCACTGAATTTTTGTTTTTCTTGTCGGGCTGTGTCATTTTTTTTGCTGTTCAAAATTATTCTTTTCAAGTAAAAATTTAATTATCCTGATACAAGACTGATTACTTAAGTGCAAAAATAATTTTCTTGGTTGAATTCCAACTATGTTATTGGTTAAGAATTCAACTTTTTTGCTTAAAAAGTTTATTATATATTTGGAAATTCAATTAAACTGTTAAAAATTCAACACTTATGTAGAAAAACATTCGATTAGTTTGAAAATTTCACTATTCTGTAGGAAAAATAAATTATTTGGTTGCAAATGAGCTTTTTTGTTGAAAATTCAAATTTTCAAGTTATCAACTCAACTGACTTGTACAAGATTAGTCTTTTCTGCTCGAAATTCCTATAATCTGTTTTTTTTTCTCTTTTGACTAAGGATTCATCTCTATTGTTAAAACTTTCTTTTTTTGGGTAAAATCCAACTGTTTTAGATTTAAAACTCGAACCCTTTTTTGTTAGTATATCAATTCAAATTCAAAAACATCTAACATTTTTTGTTGAGTGTTCATCTGTTTTCGTTGAAAATTCATCTTTTTCATTAAAAAAAATAATGCATTTTGTAAAAATTTGTCATGTTTTGGTACATTGGTAAATAATTTACCTACTTCCGTTAAAGTAATTTCTTTGGTTGAGAAATAATTTTTTGAACTTGAAATTCAACTATTTGTTTGATGGTTCAATTATTTTGTTGATATGCTAATTACATGGTTGAAAGTCATTTTTTCGGTTGAAGAACCAACAGTTTTGTTGGAGAATCAGCCTGATTGGTTAAAAATTCAAATGACTGCTTTGTTGAAGATTAAAATACTTTGTGGGAATTTATTTTTCTTTCTTGTAGATTCTTCAATTGAGTTGGAAATTCTCCTGTCTTGTTAAAAATTTAACAATTTTCCTCAAAAGTTTTATATTTACTCTTTGTTTGTTAGAAATTTACTCTAATAGGTAGAAATCCAACTATTTGGTTGGAAATTTAACGATGCAGTTGAAGATTTATGTATTTTTCTGAAATACGTGAAATTAGAGAATAATTTAATTAACCTTGTTGTTTCGAACTTTATCTTTTTCATTTGCGAATATAACTTCGAGAAAAGTTCACTGCCTTTGTTAAAGATTCATTTTTTATGCAAAAGATTAATAATTTTAGTTGAAAATTCATTTTTTCGATTAAAAATTGAATTAATGCAGAGAGATTTTTTTTTTCAAGTTGAGAATAAATTTATATTTAAAAAAAAAAAGACTAAAATGTGACGTAAGTTACATTGTTGTGAAGAATTAACTAAGAAAAAGTTACTATTTTTATAGTTGGCAATTTTTTCCGAAATATCTCTAGAGAAAAATCTGCTACAATTTCACGGTAAACTGCAGGAGATTGGTGCCCTCCTCAGCGTGTGACTTAAATTTGTAAACGTTTATTGAATGATCATCATTAATTCCGAATCTCCAGACATAAATTTTTATTATATAATCATCCAGAATTGTTACACACTTTTTCTATTTTCAATTTTTGTATGAAATCTGAATAATTTGAGCCCCTCATTGAGACATTAACAAATACTTGAAAATCATCAAATATAAAAAAAAAGAAACACTTCAAGGCGGATAGATGTCAAGATGCGGCGTGTCAAAGTGCGAATTATTTCTTAAGTCGTTTTATTGACTTAAAATTTTTCTAAAATTCCACTGCAAATTGTGGTGAAGGGATATGATGGAAGTTCGTAATGTGAAACGTGTAGACTTTCATAATATGCTTAATACTGTGGAATTTTCGGTTCAAGAAGTTCTAGAGGTCGCATTGTTAACAATTATATAATTAATTTCCTAAGTGGAAAAATCGCGTATGAATAGTTAGTTCATATTTGTTTATAATTAGTTATTAGGTTACTTGTTAGTTATGATTATTAAAGCATTGTTTTCACTATGTATAATTTTCCCGCCTGTGCTCCATGACACAGGTTCCATGCTTAGGTATTATATTTCGAAGAGGTAAATTTATTCTCGGTAGATGGAAATTTTTATTTCAGGTTAAACATCTTAATTTGTTAAATAGTCTAATAAGCAAATCGATTGATGAAACATTCTCTCCGTAATATGTCTTTGATTGTTTATTTTTATACATAATACTGCAGTTAGTGCCTAAAGTTTAAAAAATATTATTTTTGAGAACGTATTTTTTATCTCTCAGAAATTTTTCTTTTGCTCTTTGGCCCTTTTGTCATGTCACCCTTCAAATTGTTTTTTGCTGCAGAAAAGATGAAGTTTCCTATCAACGATTTACATTCTCTGTTGAGGAATGGAGAAATTAAATCTGGTTCCAGAGTAAATCAGGATTAATCGAAAAAATTTCTTCTGGACTCACCCTTGCTTCCTCGAGCCCAGGCCAGGACTGGTTGCAGACAGGATTCCCATTCTCTTGGCATCGTCGGGCTATAGCAATGCGCCCCAGCAAGTTTGGTATGTTTTCCAAGGGTCGGTGACGTCGAAACGCATTCGTACAGAATCACGTGGTGTACGAGACCCTCGTTCGCCTTCTCCACAAGCGGTGTGTACTGAAAGAATAAAAAATGAATAAAAAATTGATTAATTTCCACAACTCTTTCGGAACCAGTTTAAGCTCTATTCAGATAGAAAGAGAGAGGGAATTGAGATCTTGGTGCGAAAAGTGGTTCCTAAAATGTAGACTCTCACACAACATTACGTAATGACCCAATTACTTCTTTAAGTAGCCCAAACTGCAGTGCAACTGCTGATTACATTATTATTAACTAATTTCGACAAATTAAATTTGAACTCATCTATTTTATTCGTTTGAACTCAACAGAATTGAAGGATACAGTATTTTCTTAGTAGGATGAATATTTTCATTAAACATCAATTTTGTCCTACTTTTTTGACTGAGTCTGAAAATATGGTAATTCATGATGAGCATTTGGATGGTCCAAAAATGAATTAGGAAATTTTTTGTTCGAACTTTGACACGTATTTCCCATAAGAAAAAAGGAGTTTTTGTAAATTTGATTCAGAATTCTCAATATTAGGTGAATCGACTTCGAAATTCGTCATTTCTCTTCACAATTAATCACAGAATGCGAATAAAATATTACTTTTCAAATATCACCCCCATAAGTCTGTTTTATAGGGTACTCTAAAATCCCCATAAGTAAAAAAGTGGGTTTTTCGAGTTTTTGGCGCTAATTATGATTTTTTGCAGTTTTTTTAACGCAGATTGTTTCAAATACATGAAATAATACTTTATACTTATATTTAGATGTTTATTAAATTTTTTTAAACAATTTATTATGGTTTTTAGCAACTTTCTCTTAGAAAAGGGTTAGAAAGTCAAGGTTTTTTCTGGATTTTTCCATTTTTTTTCAACGTTTCAGTTGAGGCGAGGTATTAATCAATTAGAGTTGATAAAAATAATTGTTTAATCAATTTGTTAATAATTATAACAACATTATCTTAGAATAATGCTACAAAGTTGCGGTTTTTCTGAAATGATAGCCATAGTTTATGGCTATCTTCTCTTAAATTTGTGCTAAAAAAGAGATAATTGTTATAAACAATAATAAGTTGTTTAAATAAGCATGTTTGTTAACTCGATTTTTGTTTTAATTAATTTTTTTTAACATTGGGAAAAGAACAAAAAAAAATTACTCAAAACAATACAATACTATTTAAAATATGATTTTCTCTAATGTTTATTTATTATTTTTTTAAAACTAAAAAGGTAAAGCAGAGTTAGACATTTCAGAAAAAAACCAAAACTTTTTAGCACTAATCTAAGAGAAGATAGCCATAAACAATAATAATTTGTTTAGACAATTATTTTTGTTCAATTGAATCAAATATTAACTCACTCCAAGTAAAAGTGGGCAAAAAGTTTAAAATTTCAGAAAACCCCGCAAGTTTGTAGCATTATTCTAAAAGAATATTGTTATAATTAATGAAAAACTGTTTAAACAATCATTTTTGTTAACTTTAATTGATTATTACCTCGCTTCAACTGAAACATTGAAAATGAGTTGAAAATCCAGGAAAAAATTGGACTTTCTAACCCCTTTCTAAGAGAAAGTTGCTAAAAACCATAATAAATTGTTTTAAAAAATTAAATAAACATCTAATTATCAGTATGAAGTAATATTTAATGTATTTGAAACAATCTGCGTTAAAAAAACGGCAAAAAATCGTAATAAGCGACAAAAACTCGAACAACCCATTTTTCCACTTATGGGGGTTTTTGAGACCCTATAAAACAGACTTATGGGAGTGATATTCGAAAAATAATATTTTATTCGCATTCTGTGACTAATTGTGAAGAGAAATGACGAATTTTGAACTCGATTCACCTAATATTGAGAATTCTGAATAAAATTTACAAAAACTTCTTTTTTCTTATGGGAAATACGTGCCGAAGTTCATGGGTCTTGCGCCACCTCTAAATATTATTTTTTTTTCGTTTCAAAAACAATTTTTTCATTTTTTCGTGGATTCGAACAAATTCCCGTGCGTTTTCCACAAAAATTCGAAAAAAAATTTTTGGACTACCCTAATGAGCAGTCTTCTTTTATCACAAAGAATGATTTCAAAAAATTTTAATTCTTAAACTTCCTTCAAGGAAATTTAATCTTTAGAAACCCAAAAAATGTATACTTGCAATCAACACTAATTCTTTGAATCTAATTACAATATCATGAGCAACATATTCGGGGAAGATTTCTATATTTCGTCACGGGAAAAAATTGTGAAGGACATGTTTAGTTTTTATCAGATTAGATCTTTATTTCGGCAGCTGTTAATTCCGAAGATCGTTTTCGTCCAAAGTTTATGTTGTGGTGAAAAATGTCTGCTGTTGGCAGTGATTTACAAGTAAGTATGATATAATTTATGGATCATAAAGATCTCCTAACGCTCATCGATGAAAAGATAACACACCAGCAGGTACATTAAGCGTTCTAAAAGTTCCGAAAGGACAAAGCTAAAGAAAGAGGGAACGAACGGGTTGATCCTTTTTTTTATTCGAGGATCTTATTGACAGTCCGTAAATGTTTCGGGCTAGTGGTGACATCATTTTGCGAGAAAGAACCGAGTCCTTTTTTATTCCAGTGACGAGTTACGCGACGCGACGTCCGGTCGCGTAGTGCAAATAATTTCAATTTGTGATTTACATTCGAATCGATTTGTAATTCTTAAAATAATTTAAAATTCAAATTACAACAGTTATTGAAAGGATTGTCTTAGAGGGTCATACTCACTCCTATCATGTGATGCTTGTCAGCCATTGGTGCTTTGAAAATCTTGCACCAATACTCTGTGTCTGTGGTATTAGAAACGGCAAACTAAAAGAAGAAATAAAGTATTAATCATTTTGTTAAACACGAACATACATATTTTGACATGAAATGTTTTTCCCTTCATTTTAGGCGTAATTCAAAATGTTTTCAATTCAAACATTTAAATTCATTATTCTAAAACATTCTAAACATTGATTAAGCCAACATCAGATTTTATATCAGGGGTGTCCAACGCAACGCTGGCGCGCTTCTCCTTTCTTTCCCTTCTCCGAGCGCTTCTTTGAGAATTCTCTTCTCGTTTACCCTTTCTACATCGCGCTTAGCGCATGAGCGCATTCAAGATAGTAAGAGAGAGGATTTACGAGTGACAGTTATTTACACCGTTGCTCACGCGTTGGACACCCCTGTTTTATATCATCAGAACCTAATCTTGTTCCTCAGAGCCTAAATCCATTTTTCTATTAATGTGATGCAATTTCATGTGAATAATGAAAAACATGTTGAGCGTATTCTGAACAACGAAACTAAATTTTTAAATAACTTTAAAAATCTGCTCGGTACCAATGAGGACCAAAATTTAAGAATGCTGTGACGTGAAAATCATCACAAATCTCAAATATAGCTCTGTAGTTTCAATCAATAGATCCGAAGCATCAGTCTCGTAAAAATGACAAATGAGGCCCCAATTTTTTAAATGAGTCCTGAATCTGATCCTTATTTCCAAGTACAAAAAACTGATTTTCCACCAACCTGATTCAGTTTAACATCCCAATGCTGAATATTTTCTGTTCTCGGAGGTGGTGGGGGATGTGGAGCAGAGGCCCTAAGTCGTAAGGCCCTGCCTCCTCGTTTTTCTCCATGAAAGGCTGCTGAGTTCAGTTCAGGATCGGTAGGATGCAATGCCCACAGTACCCTAATCGTGTCTCCCTGAAATTACAGAAGCAGTCAACCATTGAACGACCCAATAGAGTTAGAATCAGGGAACAAAGGTCCCATATAAAGAAAAACAGTGGGGGTATATACGGAGTGCTCGATTCTCGATTAGAAGTATTTTAATGGGCCCACGGTTCCTTTTGAATCGTGCTTTTCGACTAGTGGCATCCCGCTGTCTCAAAGGGTGCGTACGGCATGCTAAATGCCTAAATGCCGCCGCGGGAATCTTGGCCCCCGATGGGTCTTGGTGGGGCCCAAGAATTTCTGAATCTCGCATAAAATATAAATCACTGAGGCAGTCACAGTCTTCTCGCGAATATTCTAATTTGGTTTAGTTTCTTTGGTACTCTATATGCGTGACATTGGGCGTTAATGCCCAAAGTGCAATCTTTTGTATACACAAAAATTTAAATGATGGGGTTAGTCATAAAAATAAACTGTAATATTTGGGTCGACGAGTTAGTCCAGGTGTATCACATTCGGAGAACATGTTAACTGGGAACCGGTTTTTTGCGCTACTTTACAAAAATTAACAATTAAATATCAGCTTTTATGGCATAAGAAAAACGGATTTTCAGTATAATTTGCGAGTTAGTGTTTAAATTATGAAGAATCGCGTTCTTTGTTGGTCGAATTTGACAGTTTTTATATGTTCTGTTAAAGGGTAGATAACTTTCCATAAATAAAATTGGAAGACATTCAATTTTTAATAATTTCAATTTTTGTATTTCATCGAATCTCTCTTGAAATCGTACAGATGTTTTCGGAAAAATGTTTCGTTTCTTATTTATTTTATTTTCAGGTTTTTCGGTATTATTCAAGTACTAAAATCATTCAAGCAGTAAATTTAAAGCTGTTATTAGTAAAATGTCTTACCGTTAATTGTTTATCATCAGGATCACAAGTTTGCCACTTTCTCGAGAAAGTAATCGTCGTGTGAGTATTATTTTGGTTTCCACTTATGACTGAAACATCTTGGGATACGTCAGTGACTGGTGCAGTATTTGCCTCTTTGAGACCATGAGAATCCTGGAACAGAAAATAATTATTTTTCATTAATTATTGTGTTGTTATTATTATTATATCATTAAGCCAAGACCCTTTCGGGGTAAGCGTAACTCGCTTACTTTTTATCATTGTAAACGAATTATTATTGGTTAAGTCGCTCACTGAGAAGGTCACCAGTCTCCTGCAGGAATCTGTTTGAAATTTCTACATAACTGACCAAACAAGAACCAGGCAAGTTTTTTACTTTCAAAATAAACTGTGAAATTTACAATCCAAAAGGACCGATTTTTTACCTAAAGAAACGAATGTTCAACAAAACAGTTAAATTTGCGACCAAAAAAGATTACGTTGCAACAAAATTTTTGAAATTTCAACAAAACATTCAAATCATTTACCAAATAGAATAAGGAATTCAAACCGAAATACATGAATTCTGAACCAAAAATGCGTGATAGCAGACTTTTTAATCAAAGAAAATTAACTTTAAACATTGAGAGCTGAATTCCCAACCAAAAAAAAGTTCTTTTTCTACCAAAATAATTAAATTTTCAACCTTACACTGGAATTCGTAGAAAAAAATTGAATTCTGTGCAAAAAATATGATGGCAGACGTTTTCATAAAAAAGAATCAACTTTCAACCATTAAACACCAATTTTTAACCATAAAAGATGACTTCTCAACAAAAGGATTGAATTTGTAAAAAAAACCTTTTAATAAAGATAAAATCCGGACTGGAAATAAGCAGGTAGACTTTTTCCAACCAAAAATTATGACTTTCCTAGCAAAAGATGGACTATCAAAAAATCAGTTACAAAAGAAATGATTGAAATTTCGAAGAACTGATTGAATTTTATAACAAATAAAAGAAATTCCAACCAAGAGAGATGAATTCTGAAACAAAAATATTATTCTATAGACTTCCCAATCAAGGAAAATTAATTTCCAATCATAAAACATGATTCTTCAACCAGAAAATACCACTTCCTTACCAAAACTTACATTTTCATTAAAAAATATGACTTTTCAACAAAAAGTTGAATTAAAAAGAATGACCAAACTTTCCACGAATTACTAGAATCTTAACCCAAAAGAGATTAATTTTGAACCCAAATATGAAAGTAGACTTTTAAATGGAAATAATGAACTTTCAACCAATAAAGATCAATTTCCAACCAAAAATGATGACTTTTCTATAAAAAAATGAATTTACAATAGAAAAGCATGCATTTCCTATCAGAAAAAAAAACAAATGTTTAACCATATAGTCAAATACTGCAATTTTCTAAAATAAGAAAAAATTCTGGACCAAAAATGTGATGCAAGACTTTTTAATTGAAAACGATTAACCTTCAATCATAAAAAATGAATCTCTTAAAAAAAAGAAAAAATTTTCCACTCGAAAACATAGTTTTCCAACAAAACAGTTGAATTTTCAACGACAAAATATGACTTTTTCAGAAGA
This sequence comes from Neuroterus valhalla, assembly GCA_011762715.2. Lineage (NCBI taxonomy): Eukaryota > Metazoa > Arthropoda > Insecta > Hymenoptera > Cynipidae > Neuroterus > Neuroterus valhalla. Next base: position 14,684 of record WSXT02189187.1, read on the forward strand.
AGCTAAAAAAATAGTTTCTAAAAATTAAATTAAATGTCATCAAACTGATGAAGTTTTTAACCAAAAAACAGAATTTTTATCCGTAAAAAAGTGAATCCGGTAAAAAATATTATAAAAAAAAAAGATGAATTGTTCGCCAAAACACATGATTTTTCTCGATAAAAAGTTAAATTGTCCAGAGATTATTTGCCTCTTGAACCCCCAAAAAATGAAAATTTTCAAACAAAGAAAGTAAATTTTCAAATGAACAGGATGAATTATCCATCACACAATCAAATTTTCAACAAAAAAATGTCCAGCAAATGATGATGGACCTATTACTAAAACGCCAAATTTTTATACGGAATAGATTAAACTTCAAACAAAAACATTGCTTTTTCAAATAAAATAGTTGAATATTTAAGAAAGACAAAAGGCGGTTGAATCTTCAACCAAGAAATTGGAATTTAGAAAAAAAAAAGATGAATTTTCTATTAAAATGGTTGATTTTCTATCCAAAAGGATCAATGATTAACAAAAATGTTTAATTTACGACCAAGAAAAGTTACATTGCAACAAATGGTTAAAATGACAACAAAATAATTATATTGATCCCCAAATAAAAGGAATTTCAAGCAAAGCAAAATTCTGAGTAAAAGATATGATTGTAGACTTCTTAATAAAAAAAAAATTTACTTTCAACCATAAAAGATGAATTTTCAACAAAAAACTGTGACTATCCTGCCAAAATATAATTTTTCAATGAAAAAGAGATCACTCTTTAGAACATTAGTTCAATAGTTGACAAAAAAACAAATGTCCCACCAAATAGTATGACTTTGGACAGCAAAAGATGAGCACTGAATAAAAAATTTGAATTAAAAAGAACACAAAAATATTCCTTTTCAACGAAATAGTTTAATCGTCAAAATGAAAAAAAAAAAATTCCCCCAAGTAGTAGAACTTACAATGAAAACAGGTCAATTTTCAATCGAAAATGTATTAGTTCTTGTATTGTAAAAGTTATTTAAATGCAAGTTAATGACGAATGTATAATTTGAATATAAAATCACTTTTCATATAGTCAGGCCACGTCAACTATGTCCATGAAACCCTGGTTATGATTCTAATTTCAATTTCCAAATAAATTATCATTTTTATCAATTTTTGATTAAAATTATGACCCTGAAGATTGAATTACTGACTGATTAGGAACGAAGACAACTGAATCAATCAAACTTCGATTAAATCAATAACATTTTTTCACTTCACTCCACTCAAATGTTATTGAGTCAATACCAGTCTTTCTTAGATAAGTATAAAAATGAGGTTGATGTTATTATATAAGACAATGAGAGTTCTTCCAGTTGTATAATAAAACGACATCCTTGACGAGGAAACCTTACATTCATAAGACAAGAAAAAAATGATTCTGAAACAGAGTTGAAAAAAAAGATCCAATAATAAATGTCGTTGTATCTAAAAATGGTCTTTCGCCAAAAAATGTAGTCGAAAAGAACATTGCAATCGAATTCCATGATCGAATTTTATTACAGTCCTCCTCAAACAAGACGAAACTCGAGACATCCCACGAAAACCTAAGATCTCAGTATCCGATATGCATGTGAGTGAATAACCCCAGCAGAATGTAACGAAACATTACTCCTCTCATTTTCTCTCAGCGCCATTCGTCTTTTCTTCATTTCTTTCTTATATTACGATCTTACGAGACTTTATTCTCCTCTGCTTTTTATTCCCTCCTTTCTCCCCCTCCATCACCAATTTGAAAGGTATGAAAAAAGAAAGGCTCACAATCTTGTTTGGGTCCGTACTCGGTTGGGCCCATTCGAATAATAATAATCTATCTTGTTCGAAATATCTACATCTACATTCGAGACTGCGAAAAGGATGAAGGGAAGTTGGCTTCCTGGGCGTAATGAATCCAAATAATTACCAACAGTCGTCATGCTCAACGAGTAGAAACCGGGCGTTCCAAGCTTGGTTCCAACGTCACGCTTACCTGTTATGCATAGGCGTTTTATGCCACGAGCTTCATTCAGAAATAAAGACAGACCCTTGAAGGGTTAACTTGACTTGAGAGTTGAGACAAGGGACATGAAACCCTATTCGGATAAGGAAGGAAGGTCGGCTTTGGGACCTTTTAAGGATGTCAGCTTCCTGTCAATAATTAATTTGTTTAATTATTTTTAATGTACTTCCGAGATCAACGGCCGAATCGTTTGGATTAATTGTCAAGATATGAATATTGTTATTATCTGGTAGAGGGCATCCGTCGCGAGTGAATACCCTCTTTTTGTTTCATGGTTTATTGTTATTTTTTGTAAATATCTGTTATTAATTTTCTTGGTAACTACTCCGATATTTAGGACTAAAAAATACATAATGCCAGTTGCAAACTTTCAGTACTGTAAAATTTTACAATGGAAGTTCAAGAAAAAACAATCAAATGTGCACAGTTTGAAAAGAAGAATCCTCAAAAACAAAAAAGCTTCGAATTCAAAACCCTAGAAATCATAGAATCACACCAAATAAAATAATAAAAAAAGAATTCAATATTATGTACTCTTTGAATAGTAACTGTTGATAATCGAAACATTTTTACTTGGATTCCTTCAAATTATAGAGTTTCATTACCAACAAATTACTTACAACTCGAATCAGGCAGCGTGGTAGAGCACCTCTCACCGATCGGTTTCAAACTAAAATATGTTGTCGAGTATGAAAAATCAGCGAACTCGTATTTTTTTATTTTTCTCTAGGACAAAAGTTAGGGAAGTTATCGCGATTTCAAACATAACCTTAAAATATGACGTTACACACCAGGCGGGTGGCACTCTTGTAGAATAAATGTGGCGTGAGATCTGACCGGAGCCGTGTGGCGGCGCTGGCTGTTCTTTTAGGCCGAAAATTATTCTATAGCATAGGGAAAATTCAAATTTGATTTATTTAAATTACGGAAACGCGTTTTTTTGCAAATATTTATCTTGGGACAATATTTTGTAATATTGTAAACATCGAATAAATTCATGTGTACTAATGAGAAAATGTAGAAACCATTATTTTTATGACTATATACGAATATGCTTCTCACAGAATACATGCAATAATTCTACAAAAATATTTAATTTGCAGCATTGACATATGTAAATATCGTAAACTATAAAAATAGTAGATCTCAATTAAAGTTTATATATTTATGGCATTTATAATGATTATTGAAATTATACCTTAATATTCAACTAAATTATAGATGTTTATATTTCTTATTCAATTTAGACAATGACCTATTTTGCTTCGTTATAATAAACCTGTAAAAAATTTAGAGATCTATGAAAATTGATTATGTTAAAAAAAAATATGTCGAATTTTTCTAACGATTTATATTATGAAGAATAGGATTTATAGAATAAATCAATATTATAAAGTTGGAGAAATAAAAACTGTATTTGTGAACAATATTTAAATAGTATTAAATAGAATATCATTTTAAGAACCTAATTATGTACGTATTGCAATTATGAATTTTCAACTAAATTGATAAATATTCAACTGGAGAACTTCAATTTTCAAGAAGGTGAATATTCAAACAAGAAGATTAATTTCCGAATAGAAAGATTAATTTTCTTCCAAAAAATATAATGTTACAAAAAATAGTTGAATTTCGAACTGGAAAAATTATTATTCTCGTTCGCAAATCGAACAGTAACATTTTTAGTTTAAAAAACCGATTTCAAACAAAACATTAGTTTTCAACTGAAACAAAAAATCTTCAGCTGAAAGAAATGAATTTTTCAAACAAATGAATCAATTTTCAATGAAAAAGATAAATTGCCAACCAAGATCTAAATACTCAAATTTTAAATTGTAAAAAAATTATGTTTAACTCAACAGCTGAATTTTCAACTACAACTATGGAATGTTTGATTGGATTAAGTCCCATTTTTTAAATTTAAAATCAAGAAGAGGGGACTTCCAAGTTGTGACGAATTTTAAATTGGAAGTGCGATTTTTCCAATTTCCTCTTTTTAAATCCAAATTATAATTATTTTAAAAAGTTTACGTTCCATGTAAACAATTACCTGTTCTAAGTGAAATTATATTTCTTTACTGATACTCCCTGCCCTAAAATCAAAACCATGAATTTTTTTCTAAAATGCCCTGTCCCAAGTCAGATAAATGGGAGAAAGCAAATGAAACGTGATAAATACATTATTTTGCAAAAATTGAGGAAAAAATTCTTACTGTATGTTGCAGCTATCATCAATTCGATTATAAAACTTGAGTGGGCTAAAAAAATATCATTAGAGCAACAAATTTGCAAAAGATTTTTCTTTTAATGGAAAAAAATCCTGCAAAATAATTGCAGAAGTTGAAAAATAATGAGTGAGTCAAAATGAGTGAAAAAAGTACCCTGGATCCGCGGTTCTATATAAATAATGACCTGGCTTTAGTTCCATATCAGCTCTGAAAATAGCTTGTTTCTAGATTTTATTAACTTCTTTATCACAAGGCACAATAAAAATTCGCACTTTTTCTGAGCAAGTCGCATAACCTGTCTTGCATCCAAAACAACGACGCACTCATATCCCATTGTTGTCGTTGATTTATAAAAACCTTTAGAAATATGATGTCTCAAAACAATAACATTTTATTTTCAAGGACAATAAAATCAAATGATTTCGTTTATCCACTCCAAAAAATTAAAAAATTAACATTGTTGACACTTTCCCCATGTTTCTTATGACTGTCGGCCTAAAAGTACAGCCGGCGCTGCCACTCAGCTACGGTCAACATTTCCGTTACTTTTAGTTTTGGCTGTCACCTGCCTGTCACACACCAATTTTCAAATGACTCGTATTTCCTGAATGTTTTAATATTTTTTCATTCTGTTTCACTCATGGATTTTAATGTTCTTTCTTCTGCACCATCAGAGAGCACTATACAAGAATCTCCGCTTCTAATTTATGAGTAAAGAAATTTTTTTTTCATTTATTCGTGTTTTTTTATAGGAAAAGATTCAAAATAATTATTTCCAACTTATTTATAACGTTTTTTAATACATAATACTGAATAATTTCCATTTAAATTTCTTTTTTTACAGATTTTAGGGTTTGAAATTCTATGCTTCGCTCTTTCTTTGTTTTGTATTTGAAGCCTTTTTAGTAGATTTTGAAGTCACCGTAGTGGATTTTGTACATTTCGCAGTGGATTTCACAGTTTTTGCCTTCTTTTTACATTCTCATCAGAGAAGGTATTAAATTTGTGTAAAATTTGACCCCCCCGGTTTTTGTCAAATGTCCTCGTTTTGAGACCCCCTGAACCCGAAAAACAGGTTTTTACGAATGTGTCTGTCTGTCTGTATGTATGTATGTATGTAT
>WSXT02189198.1:0-20060 GCA_011762715.2 Neuroterus valhalla
ATTATCTATTCTCATACCTACCCGAAAAGTGTACCAAATTTTATGAGAATTGGTCCAGCAGTTCCTGAGGAGTAGGGTAACAAACACTGTGACACGAGAATTTTATATATTAGATTATCTAATCCCGTTAATTTGTCTCTAACTTTCAATGTACGCATTATACGTGAACACATTTCAAACTTGTGGCGCGCGCTGTGATGACTTCTGGTTACGGACTAATCGCGATGCGCAGTGTCAAGTCCGTGTGAGCCTGTGTGAGTACGTTTCTCAACTCTCCCAAGAGGATTTCTAGGTCCAACGTGCGCGTCAAGAAGAAGGACAGGGATAACAAACATATTTCACTTGATAGCTTCTTTTCTCGACGCGTTTCACCGTATAATACATGGCTATTTCCTATCCAGTGTATTATACAGATCAGTGGTTTTGATTGACTTGATTTTATCTTTCATTTTGATGACTATGGTATAGCATGCTTGTGTCTGTTCACCTGAGTTTTTTTTTCTTTGTAGATTTTGTGTATTTCGGTTTTATTTCAGTTCATCTTATTCATTTATTTATGTTTTTCAAAGTGTCATCATCAACTTTCAGTAAATTGGAAAAGAATGCGTCTGATGTACACCTCTACTGTGTTATTTTTTGGGTTTAGACTTTGCCTTAGGTATGCCGAAAAGTCAGGGATTTTTCAGAAAAGGTCAGGGAGTAGTCATTAACAGCTTCTGAAGCTTTTTCTGTCATCCATTGTATAGGGAGTCTTTTTTGGGCACAGTTTGGTTTTTTCTGAGAAAAAAATTAATGATAATCCACAAGTGTTGAAATTTTAGATTAACTACTCTAAAATGAGACCTTTCCTCCTTAGCTCCAGCCATAATAGTGTATCGCGTCCACTACCTTATATATTTGTATACATATACGGTTTTTCTCTGGAGGTAAATCTAAAAACGCTTTCTGTTCTTACATATCACGTACAGTTTACGAGATACATACAAATTATGATATAATTTGAATTTTTCAAATCAAATTTTTAATATCTGTTATCTTAGATAAACATTTATTCTTCAGTCTATTGGCCTTCCGAAATTGACTTGCTCACACCACCATGTTTTACAACATTTTTTACATTCAGTACTTAAGCCTAACATCCATACATTTACACAATATCATCCATCCACACCTTAGCTTTGCTTCCGATCCTTTCCGATCGCCTCTTTTTTCCGAAGACTTCTGATCCTTTCCGATCCCCGCGACTCGTTCTCTCCGGAGTCCTTCGAAGTTTGCCGAATTTCCCCCGAAGTGTCCCACTGCGTGCACTTTTTTCTGATTCTTTCTGATTTCATTCTGGATAAATGTCCCAGTGTCCCAAATGATTTATTCTCCTTGGTGTCTCACTCTTGGCTTCGTTCTGAATGTTTCCGTATAAATTATATGCATGCATTATTCATTTGAATAATTAATCAATTATTTTTTCCGTTGTATGTGACCTCTTGAGAGAAAAGTTCCCGCTCATGTAACTTTCCTCGCGAAAAGTCACATATTATCACATATATATTGGGGGAGTTAAGGATTTGGGACGAAGAAAAAGAAGAATTAGAAGCCTGACAAATAAGGCAAGGGAGGGAGAAAGAAACAGAACAGCGGAATTATATTAATGAGAACATGGCGGGGTTTACAAAAGACAAAAAAGACTGAGGATTATAAAATAATTATGAAGGTTTCTGAGAGGATTTGGCAAAATGGGATGTAATAATGTTGAGTGAGGCAGGGGTGGACGAAAAAGACTGAAAGGGAATGGAAAGAGAGGTTTAAAACAAGGTGTCTTTGCAGTACATGTAAAAGTTATGAATTTCCACTTTCTTCCAGAAAGTTCCACCTGTTGGGTATACATAAAAAAGGGACAATTTTTCGCATGTACTTGTAAACATAAAACTTAAAAAATGAGACTTGATGTATTTTGGTACAAGCTCTTGAAGCTAAATGACATGCAAAATTATATGAATTCATTTCACTTGTAAAAAAAATCATGATTTTATCTCATGGGAATGCAGCAATAGAACGAAGTTTTCCAGTGGATAAAAATTGCTTGGTTGAAAATCATAAAAGAAAATTCTCTGGCTGCTCAGCGTGTCATATGTGATGCCATTCGTGTAATGGCGAAACTGTTACGCGAGTAAGCATCAATCGAAAAAGGGATCACATTTTAAAAAAACCGTTGAAGCAATTTGAATGCTAGTTCATAAAAAATTATTGTTCGTAATTTTCATAAACTATTCAATATCAAAATCTTATTTACTATATCTTTAAAAATGGAGACTAATTAGAATGCTTATTAATTTTGATGAGTCGCGAAAATGATCAAAGTTTGAAATAATTTATTATACCTGATAAATATTTATAATTTATTGTTCGATGATTTGTTCAAAGTGTTCGTGAAGTTTTATGTAATAAGAAAATTGATGAGAAAATGTATTTAATGGCATACACTGTAATAAAAAGTGGTTGAAAATTACCGCATCAATCAGTGGACATCAAAATACTAGTGACTACTGTGGCAGTTTGAGTAAAATATTTGAATTTCATTCTGATATTCTAAATTCGTATACAGACGGGAATATTCTCGTAACCTCGCTTCCAGGACAGTTAAATTTTACGCTTTTCTTTTAAAATTCAACAATCGAATATCTCCTACAAATTTGAAGTTGGCTTCTTGCATAAAACAATAACACTGTGCTTATGACTTTGTAATATTTTGAATTAAATAGTTTCAGGTAAAATATTCAAAAATGTTATGCTACAGCTTCTTTCAGTTGAATAATTTTAACGTGAGAGGGTTTCAAATTGGATATTCGATCTGCAATTATTGAATATTGAAAGATAACAATTTAAAATTGTAACTAAAGAAATCATGCAAAAGTGCGTGAAAATATCGTTTACAATATGGTTGAAATTTACTGCGTTAATGACTTGTATTTTTATATCCACTGATTTATGTGGTAATATTATATTCTTATGGTCAAATTGCTACAAATATTGTAATATGGCACTGCAATCACTGCAATTTCACATTGAACTTGTAGAATTAACACATTAATCACGGCGACACATTTGCAAACAGACTTGTAATTTTCAACTACTTTTTTACAGTGTAAATTATGCCTGTAAAAAGTAAAAAACCAAACTGAAAAAACCTGGAATTTTCAGGGAATTCATTTCCGAAAATATGGTAGACACCGTGTAAAAGGAAATGTTTCGAAGATGCAAGGAGCAAGAAAGGAAGACGAGAAAGGGAGAGGGATGGGTGGCATGGTATCAGAGGTGAGAAAGAATCTTTTGGTAGATCAGGGATCATAGATAGAGGGAGAAACAAAGGATGGAGTTCTGATGAGAAGAATTGAAGTAGGAGGGCGAAATAGTAGCGGTAGTATGCTTTTAGAGGAGGAGAGGAGGGATGGGAAGTTATAAGGAGGTGGATAGAAGAAAAAGGAGATAGGGTGGTATTGATTGTGGGTGACCTGAATGCGTAGACTGGAAATCAGGGAGGACAGGTATGGGATGAAGAGGAGATGTTCGTGAGGAAATCGAAACATACAAAAATAGATCAAGTGGGTAGGATGCTTCTGAACCTGAGAGGAGGAGTAGGATAGTTCATATGTGATGGGAATACAAACGGGGACGAGATTGGTGAAATAACATTCACAGGGGAAGGAGAAACCGTAATGGACTACATTCTAGCAGAAGAAGGGGCAAAGGAGCTTAAGGTAGGAATGAAAGGGGGTAATGAGATAGGCTCAGAGCACTTTCTGGTGATAGCAAAATTGAGAGGAGGTCATAAACATTCTAGAGGTAAGAAGGGAGGAGTAAAAGTGAGAAAGATAATCATGGGGTGCTGGGGAAGAAAAAAGTTGAATGGATTCGGAGAAAAATGGAAAATGAGAATCTAGAAGGTAAAGAAAAGGGAGGGATAGACGAGATGATAGAAAGAATGCAGGGGTGATTGATAAAGTAGAAGAGGCGTTAAATTCAAAAGGAGAGGTGTAAATAGAAAGGAAAGAATGGTAAGAGGAGGAATGTAAGGTAGGAAACCGAAAATAAAGGAGAGTGTTAAAAAATGGGGAAGAGGAGAGGATAGCAAAAGGAAATAATACAAGAGGAAGCTAGAATGGGAGGGAATGTTGCACGAGACAAGGAAGAAGAAAAAGAAAAGATATAAAGAAGAGATTGAGAAAGCAGTGAAGGAAGAAAAGGTATAGGAGGTAATAAATAGGGAGAGAAGAAGAGGGAAGGGAGTGAATGAGGGTATAAAAATGTATGAATGGACGGAGTGTTTCAAAAGTCTGTTAGGAGGGGAAGAAAGAAGAGTCGAAGAAGAAGGAAAGAAGGTAATAGAAAAAAGAGAGCCGGAATTTGCGGTCATATAATACAATTGAAAAACAATTAAGCGGATACAACATTCCCAGAAATATTATTGATTACAGGTCGTTAACTTTCAGCGGAATAATGTTGAGGAAATCATGATAATTGTACATGAGTGCAAGACTAAGGGAACTAAAGGTTGCAACGTGTCTGTGAAATAGAGAATCTGCCCCCTGCGCGGGCACATTCTCATGGCGCGCTGCGCGCGCGGCTCACAAGTTTTAGCGCACCTCGGGCGCGCGTCATTCGGATCTTGCACTTCGCGCCCAATGATGTATTTACCTCGCGCTCCGCGCTCGTCCACTTCCGTGCTTGATTAAGTTTACAGTGTAATGCTCACACAGAGCTGCAAATATTGCAAAACTGCTGAAAACCTCTGCTTCTATGAAGATCATTGATAATTTTTTTATGTTTGATGAACATTTCTTTAAAATTAATTTTACTCAAGGCTCTACTGGCCTCAAGGAACACATTCCCATTACACTACTCGCCACCGATATTTACACCCCCTATAGTTTTGATAGAAAATTGAATTTTCCATTGTTTAAAGAGCGTCATCACGATTAACACAGGCCAAAAGCGAACATACTCTTCAGCAAAATCCAGTCTCTTTTCCTTGTTTACAGGACGAAGAAGAGGTTTTTGACGGCTCTTCGACCGTCGGCGTTCGACAGTAGTTAAAGAAAGCGGTGAATATAAACACTCATTGATTTTGGCACGAATATCTGAAGCAGATTTGCGCCGATCGTCTTTACTAATAGCATAAATCTTGTTGTCGATCCTCTGTGTTGTTTTTCATTGGTAAACTTGTGAAAATCAAGTTCTAGTGAACATATATCTATAGATTACAATTCTCAGACTTTAGAGTGAACTATATCTGATACAAAATTCAGATTATTTTTCTATAATATCAGTTATTCCAATTTATTTCACTCACTTCGGGGATTAAAATTTTCCTGATACAAAGCTGCACCGAAATGTCACAGATGGTTTGACACTCGTGCTCGCGGAGAAGAATATGGAGTGCTTCAGGCAGGAAGCACAGCGCAATAAAGCTCTTGCAGCCATTTTACGTACTTACAGCACATCCTTCTCTTTTAGAGCCTGAGCCCTTTGTGAAGAAGAGGTGACTAAAAATGGAAGATGCAGGCTTGATGGAATCTAGAACATTTCTAGACTTATTCCGCAGTGTGCTATTTTTAAATGATTGAATTTCACGAATGCAACGAAGTTGAAATCCGTTTTTGAATATTATTTCTGTTTTTCAGATAACAACAGCACAAGAAAATTCGAAGTGTATAAGGCAAACATGAGTGATAGAAACTTCAAAGAATACCATATGCGTGTGCAAACGTTTATTCTATGGTACATTGATGCTGCTAATTTTTTGGATGTTGATGATGATCAGTGGCAATACTTCAACCTGTAAGTACAACTTTATGATTTATGATTCTATAAACTTGAGAAAAAATGATCTTCCAGCAAAGTGTATTTGGATTTCATTTTTTATTATTGATGAGCTTTCCAATCAAATAAGATGATCGTAAAGATATAGGAAGATATCGATTTGGTGGAAAGTAGAAACCTAATGTGACTTCATCTCTTGAAAAAATTGCTTTCCTACCTCCTTTCCTTATTGACGGACGTTGCATCCAGTTTATGGAATCAGTAAAAGATCTAGGCGTCATACTTAATCACACTCTTTCCTGGAACGAACAAGTTTTGAAGATTTCAAGGAAAACCTTTATTTGATTATGGCTGCATAGTTCATGACGATATTACTGACGAGTTTGATGCTAAGCTTGACCGTGCATTAAATTCTTGCATACTGTGCATTTATAACATTTCAAAAAGTAAGCGTATCACTCAGAATAGAGAGAGAGCAGGACTTCTTAATGTCACTAAAAGGAGACAATTTTTATGGGTACAAAAACATTTCAGCACAAAAGCACTGCAACACCTTCTTATTCTATTCCATTTTATTATTAAGGGCCAACCAACACAGTTCAAACTCCGTGAAAGGGAAACATTACTAAAAATTCAACCACATCGCACTTGCAAAATGGAAAGGTCGTTTACCATTCGTGATGCACGCCCTTGAAACAAATAACCTATTGCAATCAGAGAGGCTCCTCCGTAAGACCAGTTTCAGGAACTAGTTTTTTATTTTATTCACAACTTCAAACCGGACTCTCGAAATCACACAGTGGTGACATTCAAGATTAGAGTACTGTAAACCGACTGCTATTTCACATTTATATCTATACTGTGTTTAACCTGTTCCTCAAAGGGGTAACTAGCTCTAGAGACTTCTTGAATATATACAAAAATACAAATACATACGTAATTGTATCCAATTCTATATTGAAAATTCGAATAATAATATATATTCAACGGAAATGTTTAGTGGATACCTGTCTTGAATATTTAAAAAAGAATGCAATGCTTCTCGTAATAAGTTTTTACAGTATTCCTGAACGTAAAAGAATTTTAGACGAAGATTTGAATGTAAATACTTGGTAAGAGCGTCTTCCTCCAACCAACTAATGCTGTTCGGTAACAGGTAGGCTAGTTATTCTGTTGTTTCGCAGCACTATCGATACCCGAGAAGGAATGAGATGGTGTAGCTGTTCAATCTAGTGTCCGATACGGTTATGGTTCACTACGAAAAACTCATTTTCTAGATCACTGGAGCGTCGGATATTAGTTACGTAGTTCACGATATTTTTCGCACAATGAAATTAATGATGGTAGGTTTGAAGAAGAAGAAGACGGAGATGACAAAGAGCTGCGTACCGCGTACGGACAATAAAGATAGTGAGTTGGTTTAGAAAGGAAACTTACATGTGATGAGGTATGATGGATGTTTTTTCCGATGGCTTTTTCGAAGTTTGAACCCCTACATTATTGAGAGAACAAAACCTACGAGAAGCAATGCTTTCAAAACGTGTAAACTGCATGTCTTAAATTGATCCTTGGGGCCAAAGGCATATTTTTTACATGCGAGTTAAAGGTGTATCTCGACTCCGTTGTGCAGTAGCTTATTTTAATTTGTTACATTTTGAATTGTAATAATATTTATATGTTTTTCCTCCAAAGAGAGACATACTGGATTTTGAAAAGAAAGGGTTACTTAAGGGTTTCCGAAAGACCACGTTTCGAAGTTCCAACTTTATTTATGGCACCGAAAACGTTATCTAGAGTGAAGGAATTATCATAAACTAACGAAAAGTTCTACAAATATTCAAAAACGAAATGTTTAAAACTCCCTTAGATTGTGGACAAGAAGTTGGTGGCCTAGAAAAGTGAAATAGAGCATCAGTCTTTATATCATGCCCTAATATTATTTTCTTGAATACGTAACTATCCTTTTAAATGTGTAATAATTATCAACCGATATCATGGATTTAGGAATTCAAACATTTTTTCTTATTTTCTATTATGTCTCAGTTTTACATGCATTGATTTCGAAAAGTTCATCAAACAAGCATTCGGTGAGCACCTTGTTCTATCAATTTTGACAGTATAAAAATAACCTTCGAGAAAACTTTGAGAAGGAAGGCAATCCCGATAATCCATTAGGTGATAATACTTATTGAATTTTAACTTCAAGCGAGATTACAAATATAGGGAGGAACGCAGTAATGCCTTCATCCGTCGAACCTTGCGAGCCATTAGATTAGCCGACCCACTCTGTGAGAAAAAAAGGTATTACGGACTTCAGCACTTCTACGCAATCGACAATTACATGAGCAACTATCGTCTCAAAAATTAATGGAGAAGAAATTCAATATTGCAAATCTAAACTTCAAGGCAATAAATCCTTGGAACATCGTAACTTCTTTTAGAAAAAAAGACCGAGAACCATTACACTTACTGACGTAGTTGGAAATTCAAAACTTGAAAGACGCTACCACTGCTTAGTAGGCGTCATCAGACCGCGCGTGTACACTTGGCGTGTACGACCTGCTCCTAGCAAGCAGGAAAAACCAAGTTAGAAGACCCGTTCCCTTCCCAGCTTCGTTCCTCACCGTAAGTGTTATACCCGGAAACTTGGATCTGCCCTCTTTTCTCGGTTCTCTACCTGGAGGATCTGGGACTCTTTTCTCTCTAGTTTGTTTTTTCTTCTCTTTCTTATGCTTTGCTTGTTTCTTTTTCTCGTTCTCCTACCTGCTCGGACCTCTGTTAGGAGGATCTGGGACTTTCTTTCTTTTCTCTCAGTCCTCTGACAAGAGGATCTGGGATTTTGTCCTCGTTCGCTCTCCTTTCTCGGCCCTCTACCTATAGGATCTGGGACATTTTTCCACTATTTCCTCGGTCCTCTGTTGAGAGGATCTGAGATCTTTTTTCTTGCTCTTTTACTCGGTAACGAGGATCTGGGATCATCTTCTCCCTCTCGGTCCTCCGTAAGGAGGATCTGGGATCGTGTTTCTCCACTTTCTCGGTCCTTTTCCAAACGGATCTGGGAACCCTTTTTTTCCCTAGTCATCATGGAACAAAAACTTATCATCCGAGATCGCCCTCTGAATGTAGATGGACCCTCCTCGAGTGAATCGGCCTAGCCAATACAAACGCTGGACCGAAAGATATCAGCGAGCCCTGAGTGACCAGCAGGCGAATCCGGGTGCCTACGTTCCGTTGCCCCCAAAAATGGAAGAAGATGAACCGTGGGGATCGCCGTTACCGAGCCAGAGGGCTCACGGCCCCATACCCTTCGAGGCAGGCCCTCCCTCAGGAGGAGGCTCCTGGGGCGCGCACCTTCTTCCTCCAGCTTCAGCAGGTCCACCCTGACTTGGGGAGTATTTCCTCGCCGGCAGATGTCGATGATGGGGGAAACGAAGAGCGCATTCCTCTCGAGCAGGTTCTGCTGGACCTAGGCGTAGAACTCCGGCCCGAGGAGACGTCTCCGCCTACCGTCTGTCGGCAATACCGAAACCGTCTCCTAAGACTACACCGAGGGAAGTCTCCAGCGTGCCGACCCCGCGCTTGGAGCCTCAACCGACGTAGGCCCATGACCCTGGATCAGGGCAAGCCCTACTGGATACGCCTTCCGGCGGGAGAAGGAGACCACAGACTCGTTCTCTTTCAAGACGTTCACCTAAGGGGTCAAGGGCTCCCTTGCTCCCTGGCAGGTCCCCAAAAAACACAACAGGCTCTCGCCCCAATCTATCGGTGACCACCACGCCAAACTGCTGGGCCCGAAAAAGCTCCAGAACCTGCACGCACTCCTTCGACAAATAATTTGTGTCTGCTTTCTTTTATTTATTTTTCCATTGGGAACTCCATTTATCTCCATAACTTTTTTGATAAAAACAAAATTGTCAGAGCTGTGGAATTATCAAAATACGAAGATATAAACGAAAATAAGAATTTTTAGCCAAACAACGCAAGATATGAAAAAAAGTTGGAGGGAAAAATGTTTCTTTTTGAGAGGCCTACAAGATCGTGAATACAACTTTTTGAATTTCCTCAAAAAATCGAAAATTCCAATTCTGATCGCACAAGAAATAATTAAAAATAATCTGTGAACTCGGTAACTTTTGAAAGAATAATCATATTCGATCGTGCTTTTGCACCCGTTTTGAGGGACCAAAAAGACAAGTCGAGTTCATTAACCAGCTATTTTGGATCAAGAGCAGAAGGGGGGGGGGGTGATTTTAAAAATTTGTTTGGGCTTTTTTTTCCAAGACTAGAAAATTGTAAGTACGGTTTCTTGTAGTAGGTAAAAAGTGGAACAATTTATCCGAATGATTTTTTCTGATAAAAACAAAATTGTCAGATTTGTGGCATTCCAAAATTCAGAAATATGAATGAAAATGAGAATTTTTAGCCAAATAACACAAGAATAAAAAGAAAGAGAAAATATCTTCCTTCTTCGCAGCCCTACAAGATCATTAATACGACTTTTTGAATTTTCTCGAAAATTCCAATGAAAAAATGAAAAACTCAAACTTTTACTGTACAACACATAATCAAAAATAAAAAATTTAATTACATTCTCATCATTCATGATCGAGAAAGTATTAGCATCACCCGAAATTCGACATCTTTGATTTTCAACGGATCTCTACGTTTAAGGACCCCCTTAAGCCGAAAATCATGTTTTGGCGATGGTGTCTGTCTGTTGGTCTGTATGTCCGTATGTCCGTCCGTCCGTAAACTTGATAACTCAACAAAAAATGAATGGATCAAATCATCGGTCTTTGATACACTTGTTTTTTGTAATAAACAGCGCATTCGATTTCTCTTGTGAAGGTATCTTAGATAATAAAGTTACATATAAAAACTTCCGTCAAAATTCGAGCGTGAAGCGCGAGTACCATGATGAGAATGTGTACCTTAAAGCCGACAGAGCTTTGAGAAATGTAATCTTCATCTATACCTTATTACTTATAAATTAAGAATACGAGGTTGCATTGGTTAACTGGGATCTGAAAGTTATTGATTTTTTCAATTTACTTTCAAATCTGCATAATTATTGAAATGAACAACAGAAAAAGCATTCGAAATGCGAGACACAAATATCCTAGCGCGGAGCGCGAGGTTTGAGATGTACGAGCGCGAGATGCGGCGGACGCGCGCCCCTGGTGCGCTGAAACTTGCGAACTGCACGCAAAGCATCGAGTTAAGTGTTGTTTATCATATTTTTCTTCTTTGGGGTTGTCGCAATTACTCTAATTTCTTTCGGTATTTCCAATTTAAGGCGTGTGCTGAGTTGTATGGGAGAGATCTATGTATTCCAGCGTTGAACACGCCATGGTCCATGTTGGGTACCCTGCCCTAGTCCAATGTTCTTTCGTTGGAAACTGAGGAAAATCGAATAAATAATTCCTAAAACTGCAGTTAGCTTTTCTAAATTAAACTTCTTCAGATTCTCCAACTCCGATAGACCAGCAATATGTCATTGGAATCGAAAAAATTCGTAGGTTTCAAATATATTATTTTTGAATCGCTAGTTTTTAAGATTAAACCAATTTCAATTTTATTTAGACTTGCTTAGAGACAAAAGATCCCTGCCTGCGTCAGCTTTCCTGAACTATGTGCCGCCGAAAGACCGGAAAGTAGTAGAGAAAAATGGACACTTCACCTGGAATGACGAACAATTGGCGGATCGTCTGTCAGAGATAAAACCGGCTTGAAGTGGACCCATTACGATAGCTCTTGATAGAGGTTTGAGTGGGTAGACGAGAAAACTTATGATAATCAGTCTTCGAACACTCGCTGGGATATGAGTGTGAAAAGAACATTTTCACAACACCACCACTGAAACTCCATTCATACATGCCTGTAGAGCGAGTTGAAACGTCGATTTCCAACCCTAGTGTTGAAATTTCTAGTTTTTCAACCCTAGGGGCTGAAAAAAAGTTTTGAACCTATAGGTTGACTCCTTATCATTCGATTTCCAACCCTAGAGTTGAAATTTCTAGTTTTTCAACCCTGGGGGCTGAAAAAAAAGTTTTAAAACTATAGGTTTACTCCTTATCATTGCATAGGCGTATTTCTCGCACTCGCTCTACATGCATGTATGAATGGTGTTTCAGTGGTGGTGTTGTGAAAAACGATATGCATTACAGGGGGCACAACCGATCTCTTGCACCTCGTGCGATTGCAGCCCTCGCGTCGCTCGGGCAGCTACCTCGCACTTGGTTGCAAAACGCTAGGCTTCACCCCTTGTAATTCAACATACTATATATGATGATCTACGTATTTACTCTCAAAAATGTGAAAAATTTAATATTTTTTCCTGCACTACTTTTACCAATTTTTCTTCTTTTTTTTTGTTTTTTCTCGTTTTTTCTTCTCGTTTTCACTTCTTACGATTGTCTTTTCAGGTTCCATACTTCTCATTTGTTTCTTCTCCTTCTTCGATTCACGCGTGGTAAAAAGCCTTCAAACTTCTTTTTGTTTATTGCCCTCTCTACGCTGTATGACATGCACTAGACCACGAACTCCTAGCAACTAGGGTCTAAAACTTTTCACATCAAATTGTTATCAGATTGTTATCAGTGAATTGTTATCAGATTACTCGAAACGTTAGTCGGACGCCTGCCTCTTTACCAACTGTACCAGTGCCTCGGGCTCCTTTTCAAACTTGTTGCTTGTTTTGAATTTCTTCTTAAGAGGTTCAACCCAGGCATATTTAGTTAGCGCGTCAAGCACCACTGGTGAATACAAGTGTCTATCGTTGGAATCTTCTAAATGCTTTGAATCAATTAAATCCGCTTCTCTGAAATCGTCCAAATTTGATCGATTGTAACTCATTCTTCTGTAACATCGATGAATGGATACGTCTAGAATATATGAGTCTTGAGATTTAAGCCATTCAAAAACCTTTGCACGCGATACTTCTGTGCACAGCGTTTTCAATTTGTATATTGTCCGAGTGAAAGGCTTTGTGCGATGGGTCATAATACATGTTTCTTCCAACAGTTTGAATATTTCAGTAATAATATTTCCCAATCCCCACTCTTCCTTTCTCCCTGAGACTACACTGACCTCCTCGGTGATGGACAATTCCTTCCCAGATACCTGAGTGCATTACCCCTACTATGCGGCATCCTTCACGCCGTCGAGCTGGCTGAGCTGCTCGACTGCTGTCCTGGACAGATGAATTAACTTTTACTGAAAGATACATTGTCAACGAAAATTTGAATACTCAAATTTGAAATGGAAAAAAATGGATGTTTGACTGAACAGAAGGATTTTGAACTAAAACTATGGAATTTCCAAAAGGAATAAGTTTAGTTGTCAGTTAAAAGAAATTACTTATAACGGAACAAAACAAAAATTTTCCAAAACAAAAAACTAACTTCCAACAAAAAAAAAAAAACAAATTTCAAACAAAGCATCACACGTTTACAATCAATGATGAAGAACCAAATGAAATTGTACATATTCATTTGAAGTAGTTGAATATTAAAGTAGAAAGACGAATTTTTAACTGAAATGGTGAACCTCCCACTATAATGGTTCAATTTTTAACAAAAAGTTCATTTTTAACAAAAAAAAATGCAATTTCTCAAGAAAATGGTTCAAATTTGAACTATAAAAATGGATATTTTCAAACATAAATGGGATAGAGACATTTTTGGCCTAACAAATTAATTTTTAACCAAACATAATAGTTTAAAAATAGATGAATGTTTAACTAAAATGAGAAATGTTTAACTGTATAACTTGAATTGTGAACCGTAAAGAAGAATATTATCTTTCTGAACTAGAAAATATCAATTTTCCACTAAAAATGAAAGAGTTAAATTTTTAGTTGAAGAAATTGATTTTCCACCAAACTGATGAAATTTCAGGTATAATGATGAATCTTCGACGGAAATAGATGTATTCTGAGCAAAAAGATCATTACATTCTCATCAGAGGAGGTATTACTTTTTAAACCATAAAGATTAATTTTCCATGAAAAAGGCAAATTTTTCACGAAGTACATAAATTGTCAAAGAAATAGTTCAATTTTCAAATTCAAAAATCAATGTACAACTGAATATTAGGAATTTCACCGAAAAAAATATGAATTGATTTCTAACAAAGTAGTTACAATTCCAACCAGAAGTAAATTTTGAATCGAAATAAAGCAACTTTAACGAAAGAATTTCATTTTCAACGAACAAGTTTAAATTCGAAACAAGTAGTTCATGTTTTAACTGAAGAAGGATGAATTTGCAATGAACAATGTAAACAAAGTTTCCACCATAATTCAGAAATATTTCTTCGGAATACTATACTGAAGACTGTTTGAAGTACTTTCTTTATCTGAAATTGAGAAGAGGAGACTTTGGAGTTATGACGAATTTTGAATTCGAGGAACGATTTTTTAAAATTCCTATCTTCTAAATCTCAATTATAACTAGTTTAAAAAGTTCCAGTTGCATGTAGAAAAATCTCATGTTCCAAGTCAAATTAGACTTCTCCACTGAAACTCCCTGCCCTCAAATAAAAACTATAATTATTTTCTGAAATTCCCTGTCACAAGTCAGATGAAGAAGGGAAAACAACTGAAACGTGATAAATACATTTTTTCGAAAAAATGCAGATAATAATTCTTCCTGTATGTTTCGGCTATCATCAACTCGATTATCAAATTTGAATCTGCTGAAAAAATCTCACAGAGCAACAAATTTTCAAAACGTTTATCTTATAATATACAAAATAAAAATTCTTCCTCTCCTGAAGTATAGATGCATTTAAATATTTTGAGAATCAGATTAAAGGAACGTTACATTCTTTAAATCAAACGATAAGATCTATTTTTGATTCATAAATAGAAAGCGTTCATTTCTCGTATTTTTTCAGTAGAATTTTTAATAGTCTAGGTTGAGTCTAGTGAATTCCCGGTTTTTACATTCTCATCATAATAAGAAGGTATTGATTTTATGTGAAAATTGACTTTCGCGGAATTTATGAAATCTCCACGTTTTGAGACCTCTTGATTCCGAAAAAGTAGTTTTTACGTTGGTGTCTGTCTGTCTGTTGTCATTGTTGTTGTCATTGTCGTTGTCGTCGTCTGTATACTCGATAACTTTCAAAAGAATGATCATATTGGATTGTGCTTTGGCACACTTTTTTAGAACCGGAAAAGAAAGGAAGAGTTCGTTAACCAGCTATTTTGATTGAAAAATCAAAGCCGGGGAGCATTTTCAACATTTGTTTAAACTTTTTATTCCAAGACGGAAAAGATGTAGGTACAATTTCTTGTAGCACGTAAGAAGTGACAAAATTTATCCTTATGATTTTTTTCGATAAAAACAAAATTGCCAGAGTTGTGGCATTTTCAAAATTCAAAAATATAAAGGAAAATGAGAGTCTTCAGCGAAATAACGCAAGATTTAAAAGAAATTCAGAGAGAGAAAATGTTTCTTTTTGGAAGCCCTACAAGTTCGTGAATACGACTTTTCGAATTTCCTCAAAAAATCAAAAATTCCAATTTTGATCGCACAAAAAAAATGAAAAATAATCTGTGAACTCGATAACTTTCGAAAGAATGATCATATTCAATCGTGCTTTTGCACCCATTTTGAGGGACCAAAAAGACAAGTCAAGTTCGTTAACCAGCTATTTTTAATGAAAAATCAGAGAGCGTTTCGAAATTTTCTTTTGACTTTTTTTCCAAGATTAAAAAACTGTAAGCACAGTTTCTTGTATTACGTGAAAAGTGGAACAAATTATCCTCATGATTTTTTTTTTGGATGAGAACAAAATTTTCAGAGTTGTGACATTTTCAAAATTCGAAAATATAAACGCAAAAAGAGAATTTTTACGCAAACAACGCAAGATATGAAAAAAAGTTTGAAGAAAAAAAATGTTAATTTTTGGGAGCCCTCCATGATAATCTTTACAAGTTTTCGAGTTTTCTCAAAAATTTCTTTCTTTGGCCAAAATCTGTAAGGTACGACAAGTAGTTTCTGCTTCATTTATAAAAAGCATATAAAAAATGAGAAAAATGAACTTTTGGACAATTGACACAAGCTTAGGAAAAACCAAATAGACACAAGTTCTTTACCAGGAAAATATCTTTAAATGTGTTATCAACTTCTTGAACAGAATATGTATTTTTCATCCCAATCAAGTAAGATAACTATAAAAATGAAATAATAAATTTTTTGAACAAAATTACTAAGGCTAACACAGAAATAAAATTAAAAATTAAAAAATCGAATTTCTAGAAAAATCCTAGAATGCACAACATGTGAAAAAAATTAGGCAACAAAACTTCTCTATCGTTTTGGACAAACAACTTTGATCGAGTGCGCAGCACGAGACACGCGATGAGAATGTATTCGTTAAAGCCGAAGAAGCCTTAACAAAAGAGAATTCATACCCTTAAATTAAAGTAGTCGACATTTCGATTTTGAGTTTCACAAGCTCTTTATACAACTGTAGGTAGGTACAAAGGCCGAGAGCGTAGCGCGAGGTGAATTAATAACCAAGCGCGGAGCGCGAGGTGAGATCCGAAAGTCGAGCGCGAAGAGCGTGATGAGAATGTGCCCGCGCAGCGGGCAGATTTTTAAAAATAAATTTAGCTCTAGTTTATGTTTAAATGAAGCAAATTCTAGACTTACGTAGTAAAGAAACCATATATCTATACATGTTCGAGAAAAAACTATTTAGGAATGTTTGTTCAAAAACTTCAACAAAAGCTGTGATAAATATACCAATGAAATAACCACCTCCAATTTGATACATTTTTCTTTCATCGTTTCTAGGTTTCGTGGGTGAGGAAAAAGGATTCTCATATCCTATCAGTCGACAGAAGCATGTTCATCGCTGATGACAGGTTTCAGTCGATATTCGTCGAAGCTTCGGACACATGGACTCTTCAAATAAAATACGTCCAGGGAAAAGACGAAGGCGAATACGAATGTCAAATTTCGACAGAGCCAAAAATGAGCCATATTATCAAGTTGAATGTAGTTGGTACGTTAATTTGATATCATCGCATGCATAAATATAGATTCCTTTTATTCCATGTGAATGAAATAATAAAGCTTCAGGACAATTCCTTCACATGAAGATGATAGGTTGGACAAGAAAAAAATGTCATCCTAAATAAAATACTTTGCATTAATAACATTTTTAACCCAGCCAAATTTCATAATTTATAACAGAGTTATAGAAGTTTAAACTCACTTTATGAGTTAGACTGTTAGAACGATGAAAAATTAATCATTCAATCGTAAAATACATTGCAACAAGATAAAAAATATGTTGGCATATCTTAATTTAATCACATTATTATTTGAAAAGCTTTAAAACTTTTGATGCATGGTGGTATACCGAAATTGGTTCCGTTATGCCCTGCAATGCGAGAAATGCGAAATCCGAATTTAAATATTTTTTTCATGTCTGAAATGCGAAGCACTATTTACTAGAAAAACTGCGAAGATTGCATTGCACACTGTTTACGACCCCAAAGAGATTCCCCTGAGTTCTACAGAGACATCAGTTTTACGAGTTTCTTTTTCTTTCTGAAACTCGAAATGCATTCTAAGTAATACAGATAGAATAGAGTGGGTCAAAAAATCATTTGGAAAACAAATACAGCCTAGCATGGAAAATTTTCATTTTGGGTCCCTTAAAGCATGTGTGAAATCTGAAAAAGATTGATCGCTATCCTGGGGTTTCGCTGAGCCAAGACAAGTTTAAAATATTCAGCATTCTAAGAATCTCGTGAAAATCATAAATGTTGATTATTTTATATTCTAGGGGAAACCACCCTATAGTAGAAACTGGAACTGTAGGAGTTAAATAATTATTTTAAATACTTATCAATGTAATTTAATAATTTAATTTAACTTCTACTAAACACGCGACAGGTGTTGATGAATTGAAACTAGATACATTTTTGTACGTATATATATATATATATATTCGTGCTCTTAATTGATGATTGTCTGTTTAAGTTTATTAGCTACTGCATGGTGGTCCACTCTTTTGAATGAATAATTCTCATTAATTTCGACTATCTTTGTACGTTTTTAGTGCCAAAGATCGAAATCGAATCGAGGGAAAAATCGAACGGTGACATGTACGTGAAAACTGGAAGTACTGTGACCCTCCGATGTGTGATAAAACAGTCACTCGAAGTACCTTTCTTCGTATTTTGGTACCATGAAGGCAATCGGGTGCTGGACTATCAGACTGGAGGGAAACTGCAAATTTTGGCGAAACGTGTCGATGGGACGACTGACTCAATCAGCAGTCTTGTGATTCACAATACGAGAAAAGAGGACTCGGGCAACTATACCTGCAGCCCAAATAATTTGGATAGTGCGAGTGTTATGCTCCACGTTCTCAATGGTAACTATTATTTCATTCCCGTAAAATAATCAATAAATTCTCATATACTTTTGCTCAAACTACAAGAGATTTTTCGAGATTTCGCACACACATTTTGATCGGGTATTCTATACTATAACTTTTTCCCTCTGAAGGAACTTGTTAACTTGTTGACAGAAACAGTGTACAAATTGGCGTTTTTTTCTTCAAACGATAGAAATATGCTCGGAATCAATTGAAAATAGAGAAAAGCATTAATTAGATCATTTGATAATTGCTACCTGTTCATAAAATATTGACTTATCTCTGCTATCGCGAATACGCGGTATGCAAAATGCATTACATTGTAATATAAAAGTTGCGGTGATGTAAATTATATTAAGGAATCGACTGAAAAATGTTTGGGAAAGTTTTTAGGACATTTGAAAAAGGTTCAGTGAATGCTACTGAATTTTACATGATGAATTGCAGTTGAAGTATGTGGAAAAATTCAGTATATTAAAGCAGTAAACTTTATTTATAGGAAAACAGAAATACTGGTCCTCCTTGACCGCACTGATATTCACTATAATTTTTTATAATGAGGAATTTCAAAAAAAGCACTGAGCTAACCTTTTTTGACTTTTTTGTGTCTATTTACTTTCTTAAGTAAGTAAGCAACTTTTCAATCGATACTCTAGGATAATTCATTTTATCAGAACATCAAAATATCAGGTAACTAACAAAGGATCTTTTCGATTCACGAAAATAAACTTAACAACCGACAAACGATTATTTCCACCCTAAAATAGCAATAATGATGATTTCCATAAGGACACCAAAGCGTTTTGCATACCAGTTTTCACAACAGCAGAGGATAAACTATTGGTTTTTGATCAGGTGCTCATTATGGAACCGAAGGAGCAACATACAATTACAAATATAAACGAGGTGGAATAATACCTGAGATCAAATTCATGGATGTTTTAATTAGTATAGACATACCGTTTCCTTCGTACATCGGTCGAAAGTACGTTCCTCCGGCATGGATTGTAAGGCAGAAAATCTAATTTTAAGCATTGGTAAAACTACACTCGTGCCCTCTGTAACACCGGAAGCAAAAACTTACTCGCACGCACCGACACTCAATATAATTTAAAAAGTAATATTAACTGAAGATTTATAAAAGAAAAATGAACATTGAACGAAAGGAATTAATCCTTCTCTTTTGACGAAACCACGGACGGGGAAGAGGTTATGAAAGATTTTTTCTTTCGAAAATGTGTGATTACATTTGCTTTTGTAAATGTGTTTGATGCATGCTATTATGTACATATATCGTTTAAAAATATGATTCTTCATCGTACTTTTGACCGGGTATGAAGAAAAACAGTATACACCACGCGGACAGAAGTTTGAAAGCCCTGAACTGTGAGATATGATGCCCTAAGGGAGAACATAATATCATATATTAGTTCGTACAAGTTGCTGGATTTTCAATGCAAACAGTTTTTCTTCAAGAAATATATTGTTTTGCGCATCACTAGTGATGGAAAGTTGAGAATCATTATCACTTTACCATTAATTTTATGAACGAATTCCATAAACAGATGCACTATTCGACCATGTATTCACAGATACAAATCTTCATTCCACTGAAACTAATTCAAATTTTTTTACTAATAATGATCCAATATCAAATTTTGTGCTGCCATTATATTTTTCAACATTAAGAACAAATCCTATAAACAAAAATATTTTCGCATACCATTTCCATTTACTCTGGGAATCACATTTTTTTTCCTTTTTTTTGTATCTTTGAATATTCCACAAAACATTTTGAAATCTTTGAATTAGTAGTATTTTTATATTCAAAGCATTAAAAG
>WSXT02189209.1:0-20058 GCA_011762715.2 Neuroterus valhalla
GGGGGTAGGAAATCCAACTGTCTAGTTGAATGTTGATTTGTGTTGATGAAAATGCAATTTTCTTACTTGAAATATCAGGATTTCAAAGCATCTGGAAATGAATTGAATATATTACCCAACTTATTTTCTTTTAAAGGGTCTTTTTACTTTTCTCCTAGGAAATTTACTTTTTCTCCTGCTCTACAGCATTTTCACTCGTGAAAAATTACAGAATAAATCGTTCAGAAAATATTGGAAATCAGTGAATTAAAAAACAACTGTTTAAAAGCAACTTCTTTTCAAATATTTTTATTATACCTGTTTATGATCCTGCAGAAATTAATAAGAACTTTATAAAATGGGGTAAAATTGGTTCAAAATTTATGTCAATGAGTGAATTTCAATTTTGGTTAGGCATTTATCGAATTTTCTGCAACACAAAGGTGAAGAATCGGTATGTTCAAGAAAATTCGAGACGACGAGACAATTCGTTGAGAAATATTGAAACAGCTCCAACTTGCTTCATTGGTATAAATTGTATGTAAATTTTTTTGTAACTTGCATAATTAAGCTTGAAAATTGAATTTTTTATTGTTCAAAAAGCATTCTGGATGGACAAAACCAGAAACGTTGGTAAAAGAATTGTTGACAAAAAAAAATGACAACGATAACGATCGACCGAAGTAGGAACCATTTTTTCTCAATCAGTAAGTCTGAAAACGTCGAGTTTTTAATAATCCAATAAAATCCAATTTCACATGATACCGATAACGTCTTATCCAGATGAGAATATAACAATTATGATCGTGTTTCTGAGTATTGACTATAGTGTTCCTTTTTAATTGAATTTGATACTGTAACTATTGTATGATATGGGTATTAAGAGAAATTTGTTGTTGTTGTTGTTGTTGAGCAGCTGTTCTCTCAAGATTCATTTTAAATTAAAGTTTGTGTAAAAATTGAAAAATGAAAAGAACAGAACCGACGCGGTAGAAGCGTGATCTTGCGCAGTTGTGAGGTTATGTATTGGGAGATAGAATTTTTCGGAGGGATAGGTTATAACGGTCACGTGGTACAAGTGATCACGTGGTACCAGTGATCACGTGATTGTTATACGTCATTACCATCTTCTTGAAATAAATTAGGTTTTAAATGTATGTAAATATGTATGCATGTATTATTAGATACTTCATTTGCATAATGCAACAAAGTCTCAATCCAACTTTCACCCATCATTGCAGTATAATTTTATCGCGAACTAATTTTACGGTATCTATAAACGTTTCTGAAGGCTTACGGTTATTATCATGTAGTTTGGTAAATGCTATTATAAGACCCTCCGGCGTCGTAAAATGGAAGGGGAACATCGAATATAAGCAGCCCTCATCAATAACAGAGTGTAGCTGCAATCTGCATCCAAGGTTGATAATTCCTATTCTCAACAGCTTTCTAAGGTCCACCCCTGTTTCAAGGTCAACGTTCACGTTCGTCCCATCAATCGAATAGAAACTTTTTCTAACACAGGAAACCTTAATTTCATGTTCTCCAAGGTCATATCCAATCGATTTAAAGGCTTCGCCCTCTCTCGCACACCTCGCTTCAAGTTTTTCTCGCTTCGAAAGGAAAGAAGTATCGAGCGGTGTATCCAATATTCTTTCCTTAAAAACTTTTTCCTTGATGCTTTTCTTCTTTTTTCCTTCAGCAGACTCTCCTTTCTTCAAAGGTTTTTCTCCTTTTTTACTTCCACGTCCTGAGACAATCTCATCCTCCCTGATCTTTGGTTTACGTTCGTCCATCGGTTGCTGATGAACTTTCCTTAAGACTTCCGCTTTCAAAGACGTCGGTAAGATAAAGTTCTCATCTCGTAATGTCACATGATCCTCTTTGAATTGAGTTCTCTGATCTGACTCAAGCATTTTTTCACCTTCCAAATCTGTGTTTCGATTTCCTTCCTGAGCTCTCATCTCCCAATTTTCACTAACATTTTTGCAGAATTCTCGGAAACAGATGGGCGTAGGTAAGATTCCAGACTCAACTCGCTCGACTACCCCCGGGTTGTCCATTTGACTGAAGAATATCAAGACCGTATCCGTAGGCTCAAAATAGTACATTTGAGAGTAACCATACTCCTCAAAACATTTCTGTAAAGTTTGCTGGAAAACTGGAGCTGCGAGCAGTTCAACATCTTCAAACTCAGAAAGTGGATACTTTCCAAGATAGTTTACTTCTGAAGGTCCAGGCTGAAGAATTTCCCTGGTAGCAGCGAGAGAACAAAAGGCTAGACATTCGAACTGATAGGTGAGGTTTTCCCCGAAGTCACTTTTTTTATCAGAAGCCACAGGTCCTTTGGTTTGTAGAATATTTTGGAGGGCAAGAAGATTTAGGTAATGATAAAGCGTTATATTATCGAGCTTCTTCTCCAAACTCTCAGCGATCATATTAATATGGTAGGCATACCTTTCTTGTAGATCTGTTTTTAATGGGTTCTGGTTCCACAAGGCTCCGATTTCCGGATAGATGGAATTTGTATCAAAAAGGAATTGCTGCTCTCTGCCCAGTTGATGCGAGTCTTGGTAAAGGATCAACTTAGGACAACTGATGTGATGGGATTCATCATTATCAGCATCTCCGGCTGTAATTACTTCATGCTTAGAATTGAGCGACATAAGTCTTTCCATAAATGAGAGTGGAATTGAAGATGCATCAGTTCGTGACTCACCTAAAATCGAAGAATCATGATGAGATCTCATTTGGTTATTGAGCAACTTGGATCCGGAATCTGAAGGTATTTTACTTATCTTTATACCACAACTAGGATTTTCAATCGAATTTTCTTCATAAATTGGCGCAGGATTCAAATTCTGCTCAACTTGAGTAAGTAACGCCTTCAACACAATAAAAACTGTAGCAGACTCCTCAGAGATATCAGCCATGTTATTCTCGTAGCTTGAAATATCTTGCTTAACGGGTCTTTCTTCGTCAACAATCTGCAACTTCATCGTGCTTAAATATTCAACATGTTGGCGACAGAGTTCATAAAGATCGTAACTGATGAAAGATATTCTATCATAAATGTCCTTCATCATATTTTGATCTATGTTTGAAATATCGATTTCTGGTGGACAAAATGTGAGAACTATCAGTTTGCCGAATTCTTCTGATCTTTCAGGGTCTTTCAAATGATTTTCCAATTCTCTCCAGAACTTGTTCAAATCCGATGTTTGAATCGACGGAATGAACCTATGCTTATCATATACTGATTTATAATTGTCATCATCTCCTAATTTTATTTCGTCTGAAGGTGTTTTTATCTTCAAGATGCAAGTTAATGGTACTCCCGCATCTATCAACTCTGATGGCAAATTCGGATCGTGAAAACCTGTTAAAACGACGTAGAGGTTAGGTCCGTTTTCAGGCGCATCATCAATAAATATTTGATCCCTCCACTCTTCCCCCCTCTTCCTTAGCCTGGTATTTGTTTTGTTGGTAAAAGAATGGGCTTCAACATCAAGTACAGTTTGCATTAAACCAAGCTCTCGTTCGATATCTTGCTCAAGCTCCAGCTTCCTTCGCATTCTGGAAATCGTTTTTTCCTTGGACCTGTATACCATATATTTTATCAGCCTTGCAATCAAAGGTGATGGCAAACATCCAGGCTCCTGATCCAAGAAACTATTTGCATAGTGACATATACCTTGAATTATCGAGCACTTCTGCGGATCCTCCCTTGAAAGCGCTCTAACGCTATTTATTAACTTTTCATAGCTCAGGGAGAATACTGCTTCTCGATTACCATGCTCAGCAGCTTCATTTAAGATCGATACGTATTGCGACTGCTCTGGTAGAGTTTCTATTATCATCGTAATCATGCACCACCAGTGATCGTCGTTTATATGCACGGAATCTAAAGCTGGTCGCCATGACTTTTCAGTTATCGGTTCTCTTACTTTCGGAGTTTCCAGTTTCGGCTTTGGTGTCATCGTCGAAAAGGGTTAGAGTAGCAATCAAAACAAAAAGAAGCGCACCCTCCTTTGATACGAAGCCAGTAATGACAAAATTTATGGATGCACTGCAGGGTAAATTCTAAACACTCGATTAGAAATATTCAAAATTCGAACTATCAACGCAAGTTTTATGTGTTTGCGAGTTTTTGAGACTTGTAAAAATGATTTCTTTGGTCGATAAACATGCTCGCTTGCTTTACTGTATAATGATTTATAAGGCGACAAACTTGATGATGATATCGAATACTGTGGCACTTAAGTCCCTCTAGGAAGTGTTGGGACACGTGTTCCCCCACCACTCGACTAGAGCCAACCGGAATCAGGAAATCGTCACAAATCGTATGTGCGTAGGGAAAGCTATCAAATCAACCCAACCTCAATTCAAAGTTTTTGCTTGTTGTGAATTGTCAAAGAGGAGGATTCGTTTTGAAATACCTGCAGAAAACATCTCTATTCCCAATAAAATTTAAATGACTAAGGTACACAAATTTATAATTAACATACATTTGCTTTATTTATTTATACCAGTAGGTCTCTGTTTTATATTTATATAATTTTAAAACTTTCCTTCTAAGCATATTTAAATGTACACGACAATTTGCAAAATACTCTAACCTCAAAACTCAATAGTTTCATTCCACGCAGCTAAATTTTTCAGAGTTCCACAATAATTTGCTATAAAAAAATGTATTTCTTCAACAGATCAATTAAAAAGTGAAACCAAAAATTCAGTTATAATATATATTGAGTGGAATATAAATATATGATTTTAAAATTTGAACCGAGCATCCTTAGCATGTAAGCATTTCTTTGTCCCGGCAACTTTTTTTTCTAATAGTAATGACGCAGAATACCGTAATTTTACTTCTCAATACTTCAAAACATTTTTGCAACTATTTCTTCTAATGCATCCATTTTTGAAGGAAGAGAAAGATAAATTCAAATTGAAAAGCGCGCTCTAATATTTTATTTCCTGAGTTACTTGAAAATCATAAATTGCCCGAATAACAGTTTACAGTTGCGCAGATAATGTTTGTATTCAAGATATAAAAAGATAGCACAGTTTTCTCATCAG
Source organism: Neuroterus valhalla (assembly GCA_011762715.2). Classification (NCBI taxonomy): domain Eukaryota; kingdom Metazoa; phylum Arthropoda; class Insecta; order Hymenoptera; family Cynipidae; genus Neuroterus; species Neuroterus valhalla. The sequence goes on from WSXT02189209.1 coordinate 5,059, forward strand.
TTATGCAATAAAGACGATCTTGTGTCAAAACTCTGTACAAACAATGCTGCGAATTCTACTACATGACGTCTTTCTATTAAATTCAACATAATTAACTAAGTATGATGTAAAGATATTATATTCTATGGTGGTTCTACATGGCTATGCATAGACAGAATTGGACCGTGGCACAGTGGTTCAAAGTCCCAAAAAGCTGACCAAAAATCAGAATCTTAATATTTTACTTCGTTTGAGTACCCATATAAGGTTCTGGGGGTCGTTGATTTCGAAAATGAAGTAAAAAATCTAAAATTCACAATTGGCACACCCAAAATGGTAGACATTTCTCTCAAATTTGACACATTCAGTGAATTTCTGGTGGTAATTTCGTATATTTCGCATACATGTTTACGATGTGTATGATGTTTTGCAGGGTAGAAGTTTATCTCCTTTTGATTTCTTTTTTCTATTGCGGAAAAGTGTCTACTTTTCGGAACGGTTCTTACTTGCGCCCCGAACTGCCCCATTAGAAGAAAAGTCAAAAGGATTTTTGACTCCACTTTGGGTGTACCATTTTGAATTTTGGATTTTTGACTTCATTTTCGAAATCAACGACGCCAAAAACCCCTCAATACTCATTTTCAAGTAAATGTATGGAAAATTAAAGAAAAATGTCCGCCGTTTCGGGTCCGCCATTTTTTATTTTTGAATTCATTTTCGAAATTAGTGACCTCATAAACCTTATATGGGTACTCAAACGAAGTGAAATATCGAGATTCTGATTTTTGGCCAGCTTTTTGGGATTTTGAGCCACTGTAGCGTGGTTACAGTACCCTAAAAAATTTGATTAATTTAGTGCGGTCACTAGAACTACAAAGCATAGTCTGGGTGACAAACGATCCCGTTACAATAACCTGGAATCTAGTTGCAGTAAATAGGTTAAGAACGATTTCCCATTTCTGGTTACAGTGATCACACCTCGCAGTTGAAAATGTCTTCAACCACAGTTTCAGGTTGAATCTGTTAAAAATAGCTGGCTACAGAAACTACATAAAATGGTCATTCTTCTAACGCAAATACTTAGTATGAAGTAAGCAAATTTCGACGAAAGTATTTCGTAGGTAATAATGATTGCAAGTTAGTTTTTTATTAGTGCTGCGAAGGGCTTTTCTGCAAAAAAAGTAGGTATGGATGTTTCTGTATAACTGCTTAGAAATTTTTGTTTGAAAAATGTATTAGTTGATCGTTATCTTCGAAACTGTAACCTGCAATTTTCCGAAGTGTAAATTTTTTGTTTGACTGTTTTGCCGGTCAGTTCTAACCTAGAAGTGTGGACAACGACAAATTTAACAGTATTTATTCCATTCTCGAATCACAAGGTATGAAATATATATATTTTTCTTTCATAATTTTTCCTTCCTTACAGAAAAAGTGACCACTGCTTGAAATGGTTTGATAGCTTAGGCCTATCGATGGCTGTATTTTAAGTTTGCCATCTAGCTAACGAACAATGTATGGAGAGTCCCTGCAGTAAACTACGGAATCTGCGAATTTATACAATTACCAATATCTGGAATCGGTATTGAAACTTTAAAAAAACATCATGTTTTGTAAGTATCTCATGAAAAAGGCGATATGCGTAAGGATAGACAGCAGTTTTCTATTTATGGCCAGGACATGACTAAACAACTAATCATGGTATAAAAAATTAGTCATCAAAAATTAATCCATGCATGTTATACCAAATAATTTGTATTCTCTCTCATAGGGTCTTTTTTAATCGTGGCTAACAGAGCCATGGTTAACGTGACCTTGACTAGAGAACTCGACGGAGGGATGAACGGACACTTAACCATGCCTATTCAAGACTACAAATCCCTTAATATTGCAAATTGGAGTTTTCTCAATACAACTTCGCAATTCTTCCTTTCCAGAATGAACTTGATCTTGAGAAACTACAGAGGTGTGAAAAAATCAAGAAGTGCAAGCTCTTCAATGAATCAACCTTCTCAATTTTGGAAGCCTTTAAGGACGAATAGACTAATAGTGCTCTAAAGTAGGCATAAAATAGTACTCTGATCACTACTTCTGCTAGTACTGCTACTGAGAAGGAGCAGAGTTAAGAGGCATTCGTTCTTTTCAGGAAATCAAGCTCGCCAGTTATCGAAAGAGTAGGTCGGCAGACAATCTTCCTTTTCAGCACAAGAGGTGGAATGGACTCCCGAAATTACGTGAAACTCAGCGAGAGGGAAATAGGTCGAAGTTCTCGAGAACCATGTAGGCGAAGAACTCACTCTCGACTGTCCCATCGTCTTCGTATGCTGGCTCCTTGGGGAATATGTTCCACTTCGAGAGGGGCGATACAATTTCCAGTCTTTCTCGTTTCAAGGGTTTGCAGCGTGTCTTTCAATTTGGTCAATAACACACGGTTATTCCACCTATGACACCTTTGCTTACATTCCCGCTGCACCAGTTTTCAAATGACACAGCATGGAATATACGAAAAAGACCTTTTGCTTAAATTTGCCAATTTAGACTTTTGATCAGCATCACTTGAAAATTCATGAAGCTGAACTTCTCGTCAATTTGACCAGAAGACATTTTTCCTTCTTCAATCCACTTTCTGCCTCTCTTCAACATGTAAACTGGGAACCTGATTAGAAGGAAAAATCGGGCATGACCTCCGAAAGCTTTCGCTTCAAGCGGAGCTTACTCTGTCGCAGACAGTCGAGACAAAACAAACTATTTTTAGTAGAAATATTAAATAATTATCAACTATATTTTGTCCGAAAGTATATTTTTCTGATCATCAAGATGGCCTATTCTTATTGATAAAGACTCATGACTAAAAAAATGATTGCTTGCGTGTATTTGAAGATAAATGCGATATTTCCACGCGCCATCACGAGAACTTCGCGTTGTGTGTGTATGCCCGTTGAATGTGACAGCTTTTGCCGAGCCTTTCAAGTGCAATAGTACATTTTTCAGGAGAAGGAGGAAAGGGAGAAGGGGACCTATAATACTACGTCCATACTGATTGGTAGAATTTCTACCAGTTCTTCGCTCGTGCGGCGAACTTCAGATTCATAAAGGTCACTTTTTCTCTGCCCGTAATATGCAATAAAAAATTACGGACAGATCAGATATGTCAGCAATCATTATTATCGATATTATTGTAGATATGATCAGCTGCTTGCGATAACGTCTCATGCATAAATACAAAATAATGACCAGCAATTGAAAGATCGATTATCATTGGAGGATAAAAAGTTTTCATCGAATTGTTCTTGTCGAAACACCCTATACGTGAGATCGAAACACAAAATATTCATTTTTCATTTTAGAACCTTTTGCTGTGACTGTAAAAAGACAAGAGACACTTTCTGGGACTCGTTGAATGATGTAATAAAAGCTGCGATTTTGGCGAGAGAATATTATTATTCAGAGAGGTGAACGGCTGGGTTGCTGCACAACAAGAGAATCTGCAGAAACCTGAAGTACAAATAGCATACAGTGAAAAGCTGGATAAATATTCAGAACACCGCGAAGAAGATTGAAAACAGAGATTGGAAGTATGTGGTACTGCTACTGTAGAGATGAAGTCTGGTGATGCTTGGTGGAATGATGAAATACGCCTGACAGACAACAAGAAAAAAAGGCGTGCCCCAGAATGTTGGATACCAGAGGTCTTATCGATAAAGAAAGGACTAGAGCAGTAAATGATTGTAGTGATAAAAAGAGGAAAGTGAAAATACTAGTAAAAGCAAGCAAGGACAAAATTGAAGCGAATGAAGATACAAAAATGCAAAATGAGTTTGGTGGAAATGAGAAACAATTTTGGAAATGGTAAAAGAAGACTAGGAAGGGGGATACACGCAGTGAGGCATTTGTGATTAAGAATACTGATGGTGAGATGCTATGGGAATCGGACAAAGTTAAAGACCGTATGAGTGATTCTTTCATAAAGCTGTATGCAGTTGCAGCCCTGGAACATAAAAACGGTTACACAGACAAGAATACGTTAGACATTTCCGATGTAAGTGGCGTGAGTATAATTGTTATGGACGACATTAGTTCCGTGCTTAAGAAAGTAAAAAATGACAAGGATGCTGGTGTGGATGGTATTACCTCTGGAATACTTAATAGTGGGGAAAGATATTTGTTTGTGCAGCTGTCTGAATTTGTGAATATATGTGCTGTGAAAATCTTAGTTCCCAATAATTGGAGAAAGGTGATTATCGTCATAATCTACAAGAGAAAGGGTGATCAAGGCAACTGTAATAATAATATACCGATTAGCCTACTGACACATTTGTGAGAAAAATATTCTCCAAAATACTCAATTATAAAGTTGTAGGAATAACAAAGGGGAAAAGCACGGGAGTGATGCTGCCATAGTTCGAACAGGCAACAGAAATCAGCTAGATGGAAAAAGTGGTAATAGGAAGGCACCAATCAGATGCATCGTCGATTTAAGCTTCTTCAAGCGACAAAATTGGAAATATTCTCAACATTAAAACTCTTTTTCTGTTTCTTTTTTTGAGTTAGTGAAGGAAATATTTTATAATGGATGTGAAAATCCTAATTGCATTAAATATGGAGATTAGAACTTTGATGTAAATGAAATTTATATTTCAAAACTGAAAACTTTTGTGGAGTAATGTTTGATACCAAAAAAGTAAGGTTATGTTCCGGATATGTCAGTAACTTTTTATTTATATTTCATGCTTACGTCGCGCTCGTTACGTTCGTTCCTCCATAGATGGATCCTGAGATCTTGGCACTCTCAAAGAAACAAGTAAATATAGATTTAATTAAAATTTTATTTTTCGTAAGAGCACAAACACAAAATATGTACAGCGCGTAACGAGTTTGCTGGTTGCCGGTTATGTTCGTTATGTTACTGGTTAGAAATGACGACACGAAATACACGAATGGACTTTCGGGCTATTTCAGAGCCACTCGGCTGTTCAAGGGAAATCTCGATGCCGATTGGTGCAGCTTAACTCCCACTTTTCCCTGCTAGCTCTCACGTTTGTTACCGGAAATCCCTATCCTAGCTTCACCCCCGTGGGGGCAAGGTAGATGGAGCTGAACTCTGTGAATTCTTGAATAAGTGTGGAGTTAACTCGATCGGTATGCAATTTCTGTGCAATATGTGCGAAGAAACGTTGATGGACATAGTGGTGATGAGTGGGTTCTCAAGGAATGTGGTGCAGAAGAAACACTGTTCGACAAGAGTGAGAGGAATTCGCTTAGAGGGTTCGGTTATGTTGGGAGAATGAATGAAGAACGATTAATAAAGCAAGTGTGTTTAGTCGCGGTGAATGGTAGCGTACCCAGAGGCAGACCAAAGATGGAATGGATGGAACGCGTAAATGAGCCCCTGAAGAGAAGAAATATTAAGAGCCGTAGAAAATTACGAGCTTGTTTGAAGAGATGCGCGGATGTATCAGAAGCAAAAGATCCATGCCAGGATAGGTATGTTTGAAGAGCAATTGTATTTTCGTCAGGTCTTACCTCTTATGTTGTCGAAGAAGCCTCGTTTATGTTCATTTTGCTCAACAACTCAAGTAAAGTCTCTATTTTAGAAAATTCTGCGTCTCAAGCAGAGGTTTTGGACTGAAAAAAATAAAGAATAAGAATAATATCAGGATTTTTTCTGTTCTAAAAAATACGTAATGAATTCTAAAACGGATCTTATACCTATCCTTTTTACCTTGACTTATTAATAATAATAATGATAATAATAATAATAATAATAATAATAATAACAATAATAATAATAAGTTGGTAGCTCTAAAAAAGCATCCAGAGGTGACGCAAGTTGCCTTCAACAAACTTTGCTGCTGTGCAATGACAAAATCATCACGAGACGAACTTTAAATCATACTAATAACTTAATATTGTACCTGACAAAGTAACTGAGCGACAAGTTTCGAACTTTCAATTTAAAATTTTCAACATCCTGACTTCATCAGGCACTTGACTTAGTCCGTGGCTGGTGATAAATCACCGTATGAGATAACCCGAGATAAATTTCTGACGAGATAATAATAATAGTAAGAACAATAAAAGCTGCTACCATCCTTCACTGCAATTGAAATTCAACTCGAAGGTTGCAGTTGACATTGAGCAAGTACTCTGCCAATACCGTCGAGGAAGTCTGCTGCAGGTTTACATAGGACGAAGGGTTATAACAGTGGAATATATTATACCTTCTCATTATTAACTGTAATTGTTATCAACAAATCACATGGAAAAATGTTCAAATGTGAATTTATCATTCGAATCATTTTCCCTTCGAAATACGGTGCTGTTAAAGTCTAAGGGATACAAAATTGTTATAAATGTAACTTTTCAATTGTTTAGAGTGATTGCTTTTAACAAATTATTTCAAAGAATTCTGCGAATAACAATTTTGACGACATTCCTTCTTCTCAATGATGCACTTTTGGTAAAGATTCAGGAATACTACATTTTTATGAATATTTCTTTTCACTGGTTAGAGTCTGTGTCAAAAAATAAGATTTTCCCTCAGAAATTGCTGATATAGTCTGTGAATTGGTGTATCTTGGGACTAAAAATTACAGCAAACAATTAAAAGGTCACATCTGTAACAATTTTGTATTTCTCAAATCTTAACAGCATTGTATCGCGAAGAAAAAAAATCGGATAATAAAATTATTATTTTGAGAATTTCTAATGTAATTTGTTGAGAACAATTTCATTCAACAATTGGGAGATAACATCCGTGATAATTTTGCATCCTGTAGACTCTAACTACACTGTATGATTAGGAACAAAATATTTTAGTAAACAATTCATGTTTGGACAATTTGTTCATGTAATTCGTTGATAATGAATATATATATAACAATAATTCATACCACTGCGATAATTATTGTCCATTATAGTATCGCCTGATTAGTCAATAAAAAATGTTGACCTAAAAATGTATATTTCGACGATATGTTAGTATCTTGTCTGTATAATTTGTTGATAGGAATGACAGATAACAATTGAAAGCTTCGATTTATAAGAATTTCCTATCACCTAAATCCTAATAGGACGGTATTGAAAACGGAGAAAAATTCCCATAATAAACGAAAATTCTGGAAATTTCCAGGCCAATTGGTTCATTTTTCGAATTTAGGCCAGGTCTAAAACCCTCTAAGCCCACAGTGCATCGCTATGCTGATGATTCCTCCATTTCAGATATTGTTTATCTTCTTCCTTGTATCAAAAAGCCTGACGAGCGCAAATTGGAAATTCTTCACTATATTGGAAATTCATATAATGTAAAAAAACTGATTATTGGTGAGGATAGAATGGAAAATGAGTGATTTTTTATTCCTCCCTTGCTGATATTCATTTCCTTTTTTCAGACCATGATTGCTCTGGAATAGTCACCTGAATAGCTCCCCACCTTGTGTTCTATAAAGATCGACATTATATCATTTGAAAAAAGAATAGAATATTCTACATTTCACTGTGAAAAAGGTCCACTTTCGCTTCGCTGTAAATCGATTTCCGATATCCGAAACTGATTGTCCACTAAACTACTGAAGATTTCAAGGTTTATCATTTTTCACGGAGAAAAATTATATTGTTAGATGTGCTTCAATTCCGACTTATAGATACTATATACCATTACAATAATCTAAATAATCATCAGGTAGTAAATGATCAATCAGAGGGAATAGTCGCTAACCATAAAAAACTCCATTGTATGAATCTACGGACAGGCTATCAGATGTGTATTCCATTTCGTAATACATGACAATTCTGACTTGCAAGTTCTAAGATTTTCTGTTGAAAAAGATCACCTTCTACTCCGTAAATCAGCTCAACTCTTCTGGAATTCCATCAAATTTGTTCAAATCTTGCAAGAGAAAATAAATCTTCACAAATGATAATGTCAATGTTACAAGGAAGGAAATATCAGGAGGGAGGTCAAAACCTTTTTTTAAGACCCTTGACAAGGATAAAATGGAGAGCTCTTTAGATTGTTGAATAACGCTGGTCGAGCGGCAGAAAAAGGGAAAGAATGAACAGAAAGTGACGCTCTATCTGTTCGGTGCTGCTCGAAAGGTTGATGTATGAGGGGCTATTCAAATTACACGGAGGCCAAAGTGTTGTTCGCTTGCAGCGAACACCATCGCAAAAATTGCGAAACACACATCACGTAAAAAATTCAAGTTATCCTTGTCAGATGTACAGAATTTCGGCTTACTCAAAATTGAAGGAAGGCGTTTTAGAACGTGATAAAAACTGTCCAGCCCTCCCTCCCCCCGTTTTGGAAGAGAAAAGAGTGGGCGTTGGGCAAGAATACTCACATGGCTGACTGTCCGAGAATATCGCGTGCTGTTGGCATGTTGGCGGAAGACGGGTGTCCTCCCGTGTATTCAAGTCAACCAATTATTGCAACTCTTCACGAGTTACGCTAACCCCACAAGGGATTATGGCTAAGTGGTACAAAAAGAAAGAAAAGATTACCACTTATTTCCGTAAGGCTATAGATCGCAAATGGACACCAAAGTCCTTTTTCTGAGATCCAGAGGAATATAAAAACCGGACCGAACACCTTTGGTCGTATTTATTGATAGATATATGTGGAAAATAAACCGTTTCTATCTTCTAAAACTCGAATTCTGTATTTTCCATCAAATTTGATTAGAGCAATATAAATGTACACTTAATAAAGCATTTGCCTCTTGTGTGTCCTCAAACTTTAGATGAAGTTAAATGCAAATACATGTGAGTATCGATTGCTGAGGGTAGAAAGTTACACATGTGATTCTACCCAACAGTTAACAGATCAATTATATTTCAAAGTACGCAACGAAAATTTCATTTTCGCACCATTGACCACCATGAGGTTTTCGTCACAATAGGATGTAGAGGCGTCATGAGTAGCTTCAGAGGTAAGGCTCGCAGAAAACACTTTCCTGAAAAACCAGATTTTTGTTGATTAGTTGAAATTCCAGCTTGGTAAGAAAGAGAAAATATCTCTTCTTGCGTTCTTTGAAAACTTTATGCTTTTTGGTACGAAAAAAAATCCAATTTGGTTAATAAATAAAGGCTGTAGAGAGATTTGAATGACATATTTCAAATATTTACAGCCTTGAAGTCTTGGGCTTAATTTCAAAATAGGAAGTTCATTCTTACAGACAAAATAGAGATCATCATGAATAAAAGTGATCACTGTGACGGATTATGTGCTGGATTCTTTTTAACAATATTCTCCATTGGAGAGACACATATGAAGCCTACATAAACACTATATCACATGGGTCTAAATAATGCTCAAACCACCATCCACGCAGTATAACATCGGCGTTGATTTGACTTTTCATGTGTTTCAATGAATCTCAATTAGAACTGTTTTCATTACTTTTCATACAGGATTTGGTTTACCAGCCGGCTCTTCCTTACTACGCTGAGAGTAACTGTTAGTATATGGGGAGATCTGGGAAAGCGCACTATTCCTTTGCACAGCTAAGAAAAAATATATAGAAGAATGAAGTACTTAGTACTGAGCTGACGACTTACGATGGGAATATCATATATGTACTACTGTTCCAGGTCATTCAAAAAATGGATTAGGCACAAGCTTACTTAATCACGATACTTCTGATAATAGACCTACTTCATTTCATATCGAACAAGTTCCAGTTTTGTACGCTTCTTTGATTATTTTTATAGGTTTTACACTTCCTATGGAATCAGTTTCTTCAAATTAAAAATCGGAACAGTTTCCTGATAATATCAGCATTCATAAACTCTTTACTAGCTGGAAGTATTTTCTGAACACAGCAGGGCACACACAAGTTCTCGTCTTTAGTTATATGTCTGAAATTTTGATAACTTAATTCGCTATTTGTGTTCCGCTTCTCATTATCGAAAAAAATTCAGCGCAATGACAGATGCTGAAGATAAAAAAAACCTCTTTACAATATTTTGTTTTCTGGCATGGAAAATTAGGCTTGATTTGGATTAATTCCCTGTCTATGATTTGAATTGTAACGATGACCAGAACCAAAGCGGACGCGCTTCTTTGCACTTTAACTTTGATTATATTCGTTCCATTCTAGGATATAAGTGTTGTTTATAATTTATCTGTTGCTACTGGCTTCCATCGGAGTAGAGTTTGGATTCGATTTGCAACTGTGGTTTCGTGGTTTTTTGTATCCCTTACAGGTTCCCTCTAGTTTTGAGTTTTCCTTGTATCAGCCGGCAGGAGAGGGGAGGCCGGCGTTCGCGCGCTCCCCTCTCTCCCCAGGGCTGGTGCTCGCTTCTCTCCAGCGTTCAGTTTTCGTCTCGGCCCTTGCGCTGACCGGCTTATTCTCGTTGGTTATAGTAGAGCCATCGTGATCGTAGCTTCTGGAGGCAACATCTGTGCTAATTTTTCTAAACTACCTCAAATATTCTTGATAAAATTTGGTTGCTTCCGCATTTGAGCTCCTGGACATTTTTGTGGACGGATATATTCTCTTTTGACTGATCGTGGACCTAATAGGCGTCCTTCCCTCAGTGGCTCACGCCAGTCCGTCGTTATTTCTCCCAACAGGTGTTTTCAAAATAAATATTGAAACTGAACGGAAGATTGTATGACCGACTTCCACAAAACATATTGTGATGCCTAGAAACAAAATTTTTCCGTGTAGCGCCAATAGGTCATGAGTTATGGCATACTAAAGTTAAGAACTTTAGACCTATATTCTTGGGCGAAGTAATCGACGTTTATAACACCAAAAAAGAAGTGAGTCATCGAAGCTATCTTCAGCTAAAATTGTTTGTTCACTATATCATTTTGTGCATGTTCTATCAATAGACTTTACCAGGATAAATGATAGGGTTTGTTACAAGCTACGAATAGAAATTCTTCCAGCTGGAAAAAGTAAATAGTTTTTTTTTTCAAAAGTCGTAACTTCTGACCTATATAGCTCGAAGGACCAAATTTTTTTTTTTAATTTACGTCTTACATTCTGCGCTACAAGTTCTAGTTCAGTGTCTCAAAATACATATGCAGCTCTTCCTTCAAGGGAGGTATTTGGAAGGAATTGAACATGAGTTATTTGAGAAAGAAAATGGGCCAAAAGTAGTCGGCTTCAGACTGCTGCATCAAATGACCCATTGGAGTTAGGTCATTGCTCCTATTCTGAAAATGAGTGAGATTGAGTCAACACTGAAAGACGTTCAAATCCAGATATTTTGTGAAGGTACAAGATGGTACAAGATAAGGATGAGGAGGGAGAGGAAATTCAAAATATATGTTAAGGAGGAATTCAAAGTGTGATCAAGCACGCTCCTGTGATTGCTTATCAAACAACTGACCCGCTCTCCCTCGCTCTCTCCTTATACTGGACAAGGAGAATAAGCTATCACAATTCCTTTTTTGTGACCATAACTCTTATGTGACCTATCACTCTTCTTTGAACGACCACTTTCCGGTGATCGGTCCCTATGAACGTGACCCCTCATTCCGCCACTGGGAGTAGAGATTCAAATATCAAGATCACTATTTTTTTAACATTACCCTTATGTGACCTTCCACTCTTCTTTGACCTATCACTCTTCAGAGATCAGTCTCTACATACGTGATCCCTCCACACCGAAGCAACTGGCAAGCGGTGGAAGGATTACGATATTTGAAGCCAAAAATTGCAAACATAAATCTACTATAGATGTAGAATTCCAAACATTTCAAATTCACATCTTGAATCATTTTGGATACATTGATGTCTATACTCCTTCTTCCAATTTAGGGAAATTTAATAATGCTTATTTTCATAGGTGGTTCTTTGTAAAAATGCGGATGCCCACTGCGCTGTTTAGGATTATTATTTGACGCAAAAAAACCTATAGGAATATCAATGAAAACTTTGCCCCCATGGATATCGTAATCCTCCTAGAAAGAGATCCAAAGTGTAACCAGTCACTTTCTTGTAATTTTGTGTTTCCCATCTCATATGAACGTATGGAGTTCTTTGGCAGATTGTTAATTGGAACTTATGTTTCCTTTAATATAAGAAATCTGTGAAATGTTCATTAATGGTAATTATTGGTTTGCTAATGATAATTACTTGTAGTAAGATACTTCTTTTATGAAGTATCAATACAGTAAGTGTTTCTTGTCCAATTATTCAAAGTACCAGGTTTGTGATGATAAAAAAGCTAAGAGCTGCCACGGGGCACAGTGGTTCAAGATCCCAAAAAGCTGGTCAAAACCTCGAAATTCGAAGTTCACCGGCTGAGGTAAATGTTCATTTATACTTGTGTTGGGGATGTTGGAGCACTATTTTTAAAAGGCAAGTTCTTATATTCAAAACTGTCCTTGCGGCGAGCAGTTAAACTTGACTCATCGCCGAATGCGCGCCCATCAGTGTGTTTCTCGAGTTTCGAGCGTTCGACGAGAAACGTTGTTATTCTGCGAGTTCGTGCCAGAAACAGATACGGTGACATGGAGGATATTCTTGAAGGTACGTAAATCGTTGCCTGCTTCTGCATTTTCATTTCGAACAAGTATATATTCATGATATAGAGAGTGGAATGTGCTCATCCAAAAAAAAAAAAAAAAATGTATTTCAGGAATATACGTAGCAAATTCTTCTATTGTCTGCGAGTGTCCACGCTGAGATTTCCCGTGTTGATCGCCAAGGAGTATCGACTTTCTGATTCCTTTAATAAAAGCTGCCCCGAGCTGCCCCCGTAGCAATAAATGCCGTTTTCCTACAACACTTAGGAACGTCTAAAATGTGCTGATTACAATACATGGGGTGCCCAAATTGAATCTGACCATTTATTGAAATTAGAGTATTTATCTTCAAAAGTATAGAATTTCCTTCTCAAGAAAAATAACGGATGTATAAATAATATGAAAAACTATAAATATGTAAACAATGAATATATGCAAACCTAATAAATGTAACGGGAATATTGTAAAGTGAAAGTGACTGGAAAATAAGACAATAACTTTCTTACTCTGTTATTGACAGGATTCAGGACGGGGGTCGTGAAATGGAAATGTCTCAAAATTTTGGAATATGTGGAATCCTTTAAGGACCGGAATCTTGAAAATAAAATCTTGACTTTAGGCACGAAGGTTCACGGTCTACCAGCTGATTCTTTTACAATTCACCAACCCTTGCGAGAGGCTTTTAGAATGGTTTTTCTGAGATTCAAATGTCCGGCATTTTGTGTCCGTTATTCTGAATTTTGAATTCTCAAGATCATTTATGATTTCAGCGACCAAAGAACCCCTCCGTACTTATTTCCGTTAAATACAATCAAAAAATTTGGGAAAATGTCCCCCATTCCGGGTCTGCCATTTCAAATTTTGAATTTTCAATATCACCTTTGAAATGAACGACTCAAAAAACGTGACATAAAAACATGAAAATTCATAAATATTAATTTTCAGAGTTTTGGCCAGGAATTCGGGATATTGAACCACTGTGCGGGGCCAAGATTCGCTAGAGGGCTTACAGGTTAGGAATGCTAAAAAACCAAGGTTTTATCACCCTTCGTTTACAAATATATTCGAGTAAGGTCATACGCACAAAGCAAATATAAGCGCACACGCAACCTCATAACTTGAGATATCGAGTACCCCCAAATTATTATAAAGAACGACCACAAATTTCACAGGAGGCTGGAAGAGAATAACCATAACTACCTGAATCATCAAAACATTGCATTTTTGCTTATAAATGACAATAAATTTGGGTACTAGTACTCATGGAATCGATAGTTTGGAAGTTTATCTTTATAGCGATACTGATCCTGCAGTTTCCCTGCTTCACAAAGAGCGCGCAATTTAAACTTGATTGAAGAGTGGAAAAGAAAAACACAAATTTCGATCAGTTTTTCCTGATCACAAGAGCGATGGGTTATAATTTACCATATATCGTTCGATTATTACGTCTAAGAAAGTCAAAAAGGCTCAGAAGCGTTTTTGAAATTCAGTATAGGTATAGCCAGAGTAGAGTGTGACACTCTGTAATGGTTGCCTGGAGGACGGCAAGGGGCTTTCAGTACGGAGAACAACCCTTTCATTCCATTCGCCATTACGCGTACGTGCCGTACTAAATTATTCCAAGTTCCGTTGATGGAATGGAGCTCAATATTTTTTCCTTTCTTTTTTTTTCAATTATATATAATTTTGACTGTTTTTTTGTGCATGATTTATATGCTAATTACCTCTTATTTGTCATTTATATTTTGAATTTCTCTTGTTTTTAAACTTGGCGTTGAAGGATAGAGTTGTATCGACCCTCAGTTGAAATAATTTTTGTATGTTGATAGTAAAATTGGTTTTAGGGTCACAAAAGAATTGAAATCAATTTGTCATTGAATCAGACGTTTTTATAGTGAAAATAGTTTTTTTTAGATATAAATCAGGACAAAAATGTTAAAACTCTTTAGTGATTAAAAATAAATCAATAAATTTTTTTTTGATAATATTACGAAAGTTATGAATGTTAGCAAAATATTTTTTATTTATTTATTTTTAATCACCAAGAAGTTTCAACATTTTTTGTCCTAATTTACACATACAAAAAATTATTTTTACTCTAAAATTATACATTTCCACGAACCAAAAAATTTTTTGTATTTAAATTTCAGAAATAGATCACCGATGAGGACCCATAACAGAGATCAAAACGTCTGATTTAATGACAAATTGACTTCAATTCTTTTATGACCCGAAAGCCAATTTTACCATCAACATGCAAATATTATTTAAACCTTACTTTTATTATTTTTTACTGGTATTTCAATTATTTACTATTTCTCAATATAATTTTAAACGATCATTCATATGATCTTTAATTTAATTATGGATATGCAATCTGTGATAAAATTTTGAGGTTCTTGATCGGTTTCAGTTTTTTTGTTTCACAAATTTACAAAAAATCTTCTTTTTTTTATTTATCCTAGTTGAGAATAATTTGATCTTACGTCCAATCTGACATAAAAGTAACATTGGAAAATGGCTATATTTTTTTTCTAGCA
>WSXT02189220.1:0-20052 GCA_011762715.2 Neuroterus valhalla
GTTGAAAATTCAAGATGTGAAATTTCAGACGATTCTAATACTTTCTCAATCATAAATGATGAGAATGTAAAAAGTAGGTGGACTGCTCGTAGGTGTACGTAGCAGAAAGGAATGAACAGAATTGAGCAGATAATGAGAATACATAAAACAAGTTTTGAAAAATATTAAGGGAGGAACTTGCGGATTTTCTATATGCTCACACAACCGTGTTTCTGTGAGATGAACATCAGGGCCAGAATAAGGAAGCTGGCTTGTATGATGAGCGAAACAACTCAACTGGATAGAGAGAAAAAAAGCATGGGTGTGGTTCTGAGAGTTTGTAGAGAAATTGAGAGAAAGGGAAGGAGTTAGCAACGTCGTGTTACGAAGAAGTAAGAGAGGGGGGAAAGACCATATGATGGAGGCAGAGAGAATAAGGAAGAAGAGAATTTCTCACAAATTGTACGATGAGGAGACAATACACTATAACTTTCGGAGAAGCGGCAAAAGGAGATAGAGTAATACAAGTAACAGACAGATCGTCAAGGATGGGTGAATCTAGAAACAATAAATGGTTTGAGGTGAGGAGAATAGAGAGATTGCCAACCGATCTGAAAAGAGGAGAGAGTCAGTGAAAACAGAGTGTGAAAAGAGCAATCGTTCCAGAGTACGATTTACCTCCATCGGAAATTACCCTTAGTAATGTACATGTTACCAAGTTAAGCAAGGTGTGTTCTGCCGACCACTTGGGATGAAGAGTTTTATTCTGACAACTTTTTAGATCGTACGGCATAGTCTGCAGACATTGCAGGGTGCATTATTTGGACTTTGTAATAACAGGCCATGACTCTATACATGCAGGTTGCCTCCATGCATGCAGAGCAGACGAGCTTCTCATGAGGTATGTATTACGACCACTGATCTGTGTTGTACCCTGGATCAGGGTTGCGAAGTTACGCGTCACTCTGAGTTTTGACGTAAATTACCTAAATGACATTATAGACGCAGAAAACTGTAGAAAACCGCGTATGATACATATCAAAGATGGCGTAAATTTCGACTGACTCTGGAATAGGAGACATAACCTCTTACATATCTGTTTATTGTTTGTAATAGATTGAATTCAAATAACTATTACATTTTCAGAACAAAAATATTGAAAGGAAATAAGTCAGATTTTCATAGAGGGATCACATTCCATCAAAATTTTTTTTAAATATGAATTTGCACCACGTTTGTACAAACATCACAAGGCGATGTTTCTGCTATCTTCTTTCTTTGAAGTGAACGACGGATGAGCCCAGAATTTATGCATCGGTCGAACGCCTCCTTTATTTTTTTTCTTCTTGTTCAAGGAAAATTACAGTTTCAACTTTGAACTTTACTAACAACAACGAAAGAACTGACAGAAGAACGCTGGACGCCGACAGTCTAAGGAGCATGGAACCATTGCTTAGGTTAGGATACCATGAGATTTGTCGACGGTTGTACTTATGCTCGTATCTCGTATATGACATGTTCTATAACGTTCTGGATGGGAAAATCCAATAAGAACGTATATTTTCAATTTCAAACTTAAT
Organism: Neuroterus valhalla; assembly: GCA_011762715.2. Taxonomy (NCBI): domain Eukaryota; kingdom Metazoa; phylum Arthropoda; class Insecta; order Hymenoptera; family Cynipidae; genus Neuroterus; species Neuroterus valhalla. The sequence goes on from WSXT02189220.1 coordinate 1,560, forward strand.
ATGTTTGGAAAGTGGTCGACGATGACGAATAATCGAATTGCTCAACTTTACTTCACGTCAATGTCGATCGGGTCACGTGACCAATAGTAGAATACGTTTGTATGAAACTAAGGACGTAATTTACGCAGTAGTATACATGTGGATGAATGGGAGATGGCCGCGATTTTCAGGTTAAAACACGGCCACTTTTTGATGCCTAATAATACGGAATGTCCCTGAACGGCATGTTGTCATAGTTACCTGACTCAAGAACATACGCCCATTTACGGCTTCAACTCGGCCCCATGGTAACGTCATCCATCATCCAGGGTATAGTGCAGATCAGGACCGCATTTGTGACGTCATTTAGTATTCAGCTTATGTTGAAGATCATTGGCTGAGGGCCCCTTCATTCAGTGGGGATAATCAAGCCGCCATCTTGGTGCGCGTAAATGCGGAAACCAAAATGGCCGCTCGCATATTCACACTTAATGAAAGGCCCTCGTTTGACATAATGCAATCATCACATGCAGATGAGTGAAGGAGGCATTATATCATAGGTGATATGTTTGTAAGAGCAGGAAGGAGGAAGTGTGATGATGGCAGCTGAATACTAAGGGAATTCTAGGGAAACAGAGAGTAAGAGGATAATGTAAGAGAGAGGTAAAAAGATCTGGATGACTGAAAAAAGAAAATCAAACAGTGTAAGGAGAGATGTTAAGAGACATAAGTTATGAGAACACCCAATAAACACATGGAAATGAAGATAAAGAAGAATAATTAATATGTATTTGGTGTAGTACATGAAGTAGATTTTATTCATAAATGCGGAACACGATGTTCATAAACTGCATAAAATATTGATAATTTTTCACTTGTGGCTCTGCATGCAAGCTACCTATTCGGAAACGTGTGTCGCATAATGGGAAGTGACTTAAGTGATCAAGTACAGTGACCTCGCGTGTAAACTTTGTAACACTTGCAAATAGTCTTCGATCGGTAAAGTACTGTCGTCATGATTTGCGTGAGAATTTATATAACATAGAAACCACACAGCCATTAAACCCCCTGGCTGCTTCCATACACAGTCCCTAAATTTTGAGTGCAAACCACCCTCTACCCACAACATCAATTATTACCCTCCCTTTTAACGTGATTGCTATAAATGCGAGTTTGTATGCGAGTATACATGTCTGGGTTCTGATGAACGCTTGAATTTGCTCCGAATAGTCGATAATGAGATACGTTTATGCCATTAGCATTGGATAAAGTTAAAGTGAAGTTAATGCGAAATGGAGCAGTGTTATAATTTCGTTTAGGGTATGTGAATATAATTTTGTATTATGTTTCTTCTGGAAAATACAATATTTGGTAACATTACATGCGTGTATGTATGCTTCTCCAAACTGTTCTTCCGTTTTCACTATCTAATTATCATCTAGAATTTACATTATTTGCAATAAACTGTTTCCTACTTCTTCTCCTCCTCGCACATCTTCATTTCTTCATTCACTATCATTTTTTTCTCTTCTCCTTCAATCATGCAGCTGTCCTTTCGTCCTCCATTTCTCTCTTATCCTTTTTCTTTCTCTCTCCTCTAGTAGTCTCATTCTCCCAACATCATCCCACCACCAGCTTTATCCTTTTTCTCTTGAAAATTTCTCCACAAACCTACACGCGTGCCTACCTGTCAAAATCTCGGAACTCGTCCCTCCTATCTCCCTTCTAACAAAATAATAAGTTGTGCTTCTGAGTAACTCCAGTCTCCATTTCATATACCTCTCCTGTACCCTCTCTTCCCTCCTAACTTTTCTCCTTCCCCCTCATTTCTACTCTATACAGCAGCACACATTTATCACAAGCAAATCGAACAATCTTAGCTTCCCTTGAAGATAATCTGTGAACAACTCCTTTCTTAATTCTTACCTGCCTCATCACAACATTTGCCCTCCTAACACTATCCTCTGTATACGTATCCCTTCCTCATTTCTCAGAAACAAGAATCCTGCCCACCCTTATCACCCTCCTTATACAGTAGCACAATCCCACCCTCCTTACACTCTCCTGGAAACCTGTTAACCGCCCACTCTTTCTTCACCACTTTTTGAAACCTATCTCTGAACGCAGGTGTACCAAATAGCCATACTCCGTTTTGCACTCTGCCTGAACCTGCTGTTTTTGACTTTCGAATCTTCCTCATCTAAAACTCTCACTTTTCGTTATTCAACGCCATCTCCTCTTCCACTCTCATTTTTCTATCCCTCTACTTGCTTAGTCGTTGAACGAAGCTTTGAAAGGATTTTCGGGAAAGTTCCTCTACTCCTTACTTGTTGTTTTCTCAATTATGTCTATACTACGTTTCATGAACCTTCTTATCATCGTTTAACGCTTTCCCCTATTTAAACTATGTTAAACTTTTCTTCCATACCTTTTAATCGTTCTCGCTCTTCCCCTTTTCACATTATGCTAGACTCCTTTCTCATGTCTACGTACCCCCCCCCCCCTCCCTCCATCTTCGCGGTTGACCTGATCCACTCATTGTACTTCCTTCAACCTTCCTCTTTATATTTCTGCACTTCCCATTTTGCACACACCCCATTACATCCTGTTTTGGATCTCCTCACGTCTCTTCTAATGATTTTCCTCTAAAATATAGTTTTTCTAAATGATCCTGGTATTTTTGTAGCCTCCTTTGTCCATATCTTCCTTTTCCCCTTCGTCCATTTTCGCTTCCTTGCATTTTGCTGCTCTTCCCTCTTATCCACAAGGATGATGGATTTTGTTCTGCTCCTATCCTTCTTTTCATTGCAGACCTATCCTTCTCAACTTTGCATATTCATGACGACCATCTCTTTTTTTTTCATTCCTTATAATCAACTGTATTCTTTGATCTTCTTTCAAGACTTTATCGATTTTGTATAAATTTTTTTCCCTGTGAATTCGTATATTGAAATGTCCTCCCTTAGTATCAGCATACCCTTTTTCTTTCACGTTTTCTTATTAATAGGTTCATAACTCGGATTCTGGACGTAGGAAACAAATTTCATTTGTTTGTTTTACACAGTTTTTGATTTCTTAGTTTTTACCTGAGGTTATAGGGTAAAGTGAAAGAAATCGTATTTTCGACTTAGGGATTCAACAATTTTCAAGAAATGTGACATCGAAATTTTTCCAGTAAAAAATGTACTCTCATATTTAAATTTAAATCAAAATCCTTCCAATCAAAAAATTATTCTAACTGTTAACAGATCTTAGCGCTTTATTAATTTTGTTTTGTTCATAGTTAAATAATCTTACTGGTGGGACATCAATATTGTTGGACAGAAATGCAACTTCTTTCTAGCAAAATTTGCGCTTTCGATTTGGGAATTCAACATTTTTCAAAAAATGATCTTCCCCATATCATTTTGAAGGAATGTTAATGTGAAGGATTATTTTTTTCCTTGCAAGGTCGTTTTTCTGGCCCGAAATTGCGTATTCCTGAGAGTTTTTCTCTTTCAGAAAAAATTAAACTTGAAAGTTAAAAATGAAACTTTTACCAAATGAAAATCAGAATATCCTGATAGACGGTTATCTTTCCAGATTAAAAATCCATTTATTTGGTAGAAATTCAGGTATTTTATTGACAATTATTTTTTCATTGAAATTTTCCTCTTTTCTAAAAAATTGCTCTTTTTAAGAGAGGAATGATTATTTTTCAATCTTTCATCTAGTAAAATTTAATTTAGAAAACTGTTTTCTACTTGAAGTGAATTTACAAGACTGAGATAAGTACTTCTCTTTTATACTCGAAAGTACAGGACTCGAATTTCTCTGCAAAAATGAAAACGAGAATTATGATAATATGGATTTATGAAGTTTAAATTCTATCTGAAGTACTTTTTCTCTTTTTCAGGTAAGCTCATTAAAACCTCTTTGTTTCAACTGCTCCATGCACAGTGAGTACATTTCATTTTATTTTATTGCAGGAATCTTTTTGATGATATAGAATTCAATACAGAATAGTTTGAAAAATTGAATTAAAAAGTTTGGTGAAAAATGGAACACCTCTCAACTCGGCTGGGATCCGAACCCAGAACGTTTAGTTCGCTTGTCCAGTACTTGACGAGTGCAACTTTTACAGATTATCCATAGATTTAGGTTCGTGTAAAACGATTCAGGAGAATCTGATTGAAAGAATAATATTATTATTATCATTATTGGACATGTATTTAATCGGAAGAGGTTAGGTAGTTGACAAGTGACATTAGAGCAGAAGTAAGGACGAGAGTAGTATATAGGATAGAAGGAATAAGGGAAGGAGGAAAGAGATGTTTGTGATGGCACATGGGAATAGGGAGGATAGATTTGGAATTATTGATTTTAAGGAAAATGTTGGAAGGGAGAACAGAGAGAATTGAAAGAGGTCTGACCTGACAGGAGATTAGAAGAAAATTGTCAAAAAGGTGGAGTGCACGGAAAGGTAAAAGGAAAGAAACGAGGAAATAATAGGCAGAGGTTATTTATAGGTTAAGAGAGAGATAAGTATTTTCCACGAAGAACAAGAATGATCAATAGTGTATCAAACAAGTCGTGAAAGATACAAGGACAAAGCACTGGGAAATTAAATTTGAGGGCACGCGGTGGGGTTGACGCAAGACAAAAAATAGAGACGAAAGTAAGAGGAGCAGAAGGAGGAGATATGGAAGTGTCGTTTTGTTTGGGATATAAAAAAAATGTTTATTTTTAATCCATTTGGAGAAAGAATTCGTTCAATTGATAAGCTGAACTTGGATGATTAAGAAAGATCGGAAGAACTTAGGAAAAACATTTCCCTGAAGATACTTGTAGGCGCTGCAAGAAGCAGGGAAGGAACACCCAAAAAGAAGGAGAATGAGCGGCCTGGTTATGAGAGTGAGAAAAGATTCCATGGTGTAACGAGGTTACGAGGTGGTAAGTGAAATAAAGGACGGAGTGCAAACGGAAAATAAAAGTGGATAAAATTAGGGTAGGAGTAGTATGCATTTACAGGAGAAGAGGGAAGAGGAGGGATCAAAACTTATGAGGAAGAGGATAGAAGAATAGGGAGAGAGGCAGGTATTGACAAGAGGTAACCTGAATGCCTAGGCTGGGATAACGGGAGAGATGTATGGGAGTAGGGGAAAAAGTGTTCCTGAGGAGAATAATACAAAGTATTACAGATCAGGAGGTTAGGATACTGCTTAACCTGATAGGGAAGTCAGGGTGGTTGATTCGTAATAGAAATACAGAATAGGGCAAGGTGTAAGGGATGAAATTCATATTTGGAGGAAAAACCGTGAAGGACTACATTCTAGTAGGAGTGAAAATAAGAAAGATGATCATAGAAATAAGTGTAGGTGATGAAGTAGGTTCTTAAATTTTCCTGGTAAATGCGACGTTAAGGATTGGAGGCTGTAAGCCCAACGCAAGGAGGAAGAAAGTGCACAGGTAAAGAGTGGATAAGAACATGAACGGAGTGATAGTAACAAAAGTAGGAGAATACCAAGTGAAAAGAGGATGGTGAGACAAGGAGTGTGTTGAGTAGGAAGAGAGAATGAAGGAGTGTGTAACAAGATTAAGGTAGGGAGGGAATGACAAGAGGAAGTACATCAGGATAAAATGAGACCATAAGAGAATGTTGAACGTGAGAAGTCAGGAGGAGAAAAGAAGGTACATGATGAAGGTTGATGCAGCAGTAAAGTAATAGAGGTGATGGAGCGTAATAAAAGAAGGGAGAGAGAAAAGAGGAACGGTGTGAATAGAGAGATGAAAATGTGAGAGAATAGAACGGAGGATAGAGCGTTTGAAGTAGTAGGGAAGAGAAAGGGAAAAGATGTTAGGAGTCTCTAATAAAGCATGGAAAAGTGGAGGCTAGCATGTAAGATGGCAGACGGGTCTCGTTATACCACCAAGAGAGGGAGGGGTAGGTCAAAAGTTAGAGGAAAATAAAGACTAAACTTTGCGAATAATACTTTTTCAGACGCGACACCTTGTCCTCAACAACCATATCAGTGTTGAAATTTCAATTCAACCCTCGGGTTGCTGCCTTGCAGGCAGAAGCACAGTTGGCACTCAACGCCAAAGTAATACAATGGCTGGACTATACTGGACGATATTAGTATTCAGATTGTTTTGTGGCACCAGTTGTAGTTATCCGCAGAATGTCACATCCAGATGGAACTTGGACCAATATTTTGCAGCCTCGTCACCCACTTATATGGACATAACAGTTATCTAAGCATTACGTAACTGTAAATGTATTGCATTAGACATTGGCCAGTAACCACATGAGGTCATATAAATGTGCATTAATGTCATCCAATCAGAATGTGCAACTAGGGTGAGAATTTCAGCATTGATTTGATCATCTTGATATGAATGAAGAACCAAGTCTTTTCTTTATAACCTTAAAATCTGCACCATTCCTTCTGTTCCTTCATTAATTATCAACATTCTCTCCCCCACTTTACCTTTTTTTAAAAAAACAAACCATCCTATGTTATTTATCCTTCATATTTTTTTTGTATCCTCTTGCATTAACCCTTCAGCCACCTTATACCATTTATCGTTCGTTGATTCTTTGATTTCATTCAATCTTCTTACTCCTTCTAACTACTACTTCCAGTTCTATCTCCTGTATACCTGAACTCTCTTCTCAAATACTTCGATTCATACTTAATTCAAAGGCCCTCACCTTCCTTACTCTAACCTCCTGAAATCGGTGCTTACCTCTCTATTAAGAATCTTATTTTGGCATGGTCGTGCAATATCCTTCCATCTCTCTTTTTCAGCTTCTCTTCAAATTTCTTGGCTCTTTTGGGCTGTCCAATCTACATTTTATGTCTTTCTGATTCTTTCATCAGCGGATAGTTTGGGTAGCTTTAACTCACGCCTATAACCTACCTTATGTATCCTCCGTAAAGACTTCCTACTTTCTTATACTCCTCCCATCACTAAATCTCCACTTTAAAGCAAAAGAGAGACCAGTCACCTTATAAGATTCGGGAAATAAATCGTTTTCAACAAAACAAATTCTCATCTTTTTAAGACACGATTATCCATTCTTTTTTCTTCATTTTTTGAAACCACATTTGTTCCCTAATACTCTACATAGTTGCATTAATCAATAATTAAAAATTTGTGATCTTGTGGGGAAACGCGGAATTTTTCTTGAATCTGGAAGTGGAGGGTTAGGTGTGGGTTATGAATTTAACAACTTTTGCCCTGAACTGGCTACAATGCTACACTGCAAGAAATGTTGGGAACTTCAGTATCGGTATATTATTTTCCTATATTTCAACGAAATTTATCAAATTTTGTAATTTGAGTATACTCACGTATAATAAATTTACTTATTTTATTGAATGCACAGTAACTTCGTTTTTTTACTCATATGAATTCTATGAATTCCGCATTCTGTAATTCGAATACGTCTTTACCAAATCCAGCTGCGCGAACGCATTTCGACTTACGTAGTTTGCGCAACCTCTAGCGCAACCTAGAGTGCCCATAGGTTGAGAGTTGCAAACCAGCTCAGCGCTGATTGGTCGAGGTGATTCCAAAAAATTTTTCTACCAGATATTTGCTTCAACAACAGAGCCATCTACAGTTGAATTCCATGAACTAAGGGCTATGTGACGTCATGTACAGTTTGATATAATAATTCCATAAAAGAACGTAACGTCCCTTTAGTCTCATTCTCAAAATATTTAAATACATCTTATTCCCATGAGAGGAAGAATTTTTATTATTCTCCGTTATAAGAAAAATTTTTTGATCTGTGAGAATTATAATCTGATTGAAAAAGAAATGTATTTCTCAAATTTTCATTGCTTTCCCTGATTTATCCGACTTAGAACAGGGAATTCCGGAAAATAATTGGAGTTGTCATTTCATGGCAGGGAGTTTCAGTGAAGAAGTAAAGGAGGAACAGGGAATTTTTCACATGGAATGGAAGCTTTTAAAACTAATTATAATTCGGATTCAGAAGAGACAAATTTGGAAATATCTTTCCTTCAATTCGAAATGCGCCACAATTTTAAAGTCAACTCTTCTTAATTTTAAATAAACAAAGTACATCAGGCAGCTTCAGAGTAGATTTATTATTCCGAGGAAGAAATATCTCTAAATTATGATAGAAATCTTGTTTACATTGTCCATTGCGAATTGGTCCTTTTTTAGTTCAAAAATCAACTAATTTATTTGAATTGAAACTTGTTTGTTGAAAATCAAATTTTATCGTGAAAGCTGCATCATTTCGATTCAAAATCCACCTCTGGTTGATATTCTTACTACTTTGTTAAAAATCAATTAATCATCTTTTGATGAAAATTAGAGTATTTAGTTGAACACTGATTTTTGAATTCGAAAATTAAATCAATTCATCAAGTGAAAGTTCGACGATTTCATTTTTAGTGGGAAATTTATCTTTTTGAATTGGAAATTCGAGTGATTCGTTGAAACTTTAAATATTTTGTGGAGAAATCGAATTTTTGGTGTAAAATTATCTTTTCCTTCGGTAGTTAATATTCTTTCTAGAAAATTCTTCTCTACATTCAACAATTCGAGTTATACAGTTAAACATTTTTCATTTTTGTCTCACATTCCTGTAATTGAAAACTCTTTTGCTTTGTTTGAAATTGATTTACTGAGCCAAAAATTTGACTTTTTCATTTTCATATGAAAAATTTTATATTCATAGTTCAAATTTCATCCATGAAAATTTGTATTTTTGGACGAAAATTGATTTTTTGTCAAAAATCAATGTATTCTAGTTTATGGTTCATTATTTCAGTTAAGAATGCGTCTTTACGATTTAAAGTTTAACTACTTCAGTCAAACATTTGAAATTTCATTTGGTTCTTCATCTTCGTTGAAGCATACAATTTTTATGCTAAATTTGAAATTATTTTTCTGAACTGAAAATGTTACTGTTCCATTTTTGGTTGAAAACAATTATCTTTCGAGTGCAAAATTCGACTATTTTTTTTAAAGATTGTATTTGTTTTTGGAAGATTATTCTATCGATTTGAAAATTGATCTTTGTGGTCTAAAATTTGATGTTTCTGGCTTAAGATTTAAAATTTCATATGAAAATTACTCGCATTGGTTAAAAATGAACAATTTTGTTGAAAATACGTTTTTTTTTTTTTGTAAACGTCAATCGATTTTTCATGATTGTAAGTTAAAATATTCATATTTTTGTGAACAAAAAATTTTTTTTTTCCTAAATTAGAGTTTTCTTTCCAAAATTGTTTTATTTTGCAATGTTTGATCTGTTGTGTCGAAAGATGTCTTGCGAAAAATATAAATACTGCCAGGCCAGGGTTCTGCAAATAACTCTTTAAGCATTTGTATTCTTAATTTTTTTATTTTTTTTTAATTGTTTGAGTTCAAAGCTTGTACTGATTCCACATTTTTTAGATTCGTAATGATTCTCTCAATAAAATTAGATATTATCAAACAGTATTCTAAATTATCATTATTATTGAACCATCTCTTTTTCCAACATTGCTCTTTATTCTATTCAATTATTCATATTAAGTTTATGAAGATTTGTTTTTCTTATTTTTATTAACAAATCTTCATAAATTTAATAGAAATATTTGGATAATATTGTGAGAGAAGAAAAACAATTCGAAGAACTGTTTCAAACTTTTGCGGGCAAGAAATGTTTCCTGGAGATCAACGGAAGATGGCTCTGTTCGCGCAGCAAATATTTGGTCAAAAAATGACATGGGAGTCGAACCACTGTGTTTCCTGTTCTATGACATTTCAATATTTTTCTGCGAGTGTTTCTGCACCAAGATACTATCCTGAAATCGGATTAAATTTCGGACACTACTGCTATTTTCTGTTTGTAAATGCGTTTCAATATTTGATCCGGTTTGAGGATAATCCTTTATTGTACAAACACTATTTCTCCGCGTTGTTGAGAGCGTGATCTGCTCAGGAATATTTTCAGATAGCAATAAAAAACATTAAAAATCCATCAAGCAGAAAAACAACAGCAGCTGAGCACACGTACGTGCGAGCGCTGAGTGGTGTTAGTTTGAGGTGTCCGCGATTCACCTCGACCAATCAGCGCTGAGCTGGTTCGCAACCATCAACTTTCAAGTAGAAAATTTAATGCACTGCAGAAAAGCTAAGCCACTTCGAAATGATTAATATTTGTTATTCTCGATGAATATTACTGGTAAGAAAATTAAATTGTAATATTTTGAATTCTATGTTATTCAAATTGATCATGAATATGTTAATATGAATATTTCATACATTGGAACAATAGATATTTTCTTTTATTTCAATTCACTATATTATTTGATAATATCTCTTCACTTTTATTTGTGCGCACATTTTTATCCTTTCGGAGAAGGTTGAAAAAAATTTGATTTTAATCCTGCAAGGCAAAACAACAATAAGAATTTTCCATTTATTTTCATTGTTTTCCTCATACTGTATTTTGTTCCATGAGGTGCATTCTCGCTTCCATTAGATGTGTACTAAATCTAGTACAGATTTTTCAATTTTTGAATATCAAAAGTTTTTTAAAAACATCAACCTAACCTTCTTTTCAATTCATCTCACAATATCATTCTCGTTAAGATAGTAGAAATATAGGTCAGATAAATAAAGCTGAATTCCCGTAAGTGATTCCTTGCGTGATTCATTTCTCTCCTCTACAAGTTGATGTCATTACGATGCTAATCTGTTCTCCAAGGTTGAGGAGGCAATCATTTATCATTTAGGGTGGCATGAGGCTTAAAATGATAAAATGTTTTAAAAATGAACGTTGAATTCATAATTTGTGAAATGATGCTTAGCGGAGTGGACGTTATTAGCATTCAAGTGGTTCCGCAGTGTCGGGTGGAGCCTAGTAGTAAAGGTACCGGTATGGTACCACATTATGGGAAGGGCACGCGAACCCGAAGCCGTTACCAAAACCACAGTCTAATTACCAGTGTCCCATCTATGACCTTTTTACGAGTTTTTCTTATATTTTATTTCTGGATACGACACAAGTCGCTACAGATGTTCCAGAACTCATGACACCTTATTGTTCGACTTATCATAAAGGAGAACTAGTTATTATTTATGTTAATTCACTAAAAGAGTGACAATTTACCATCATTGTTACTAATTCTGAATGTTACTTGTAGATGTCTCAAGTAAAACTGTTTTTTTATTCCTGTTTTGGTTATTTTTTAACTCTGGGAACACTCAAAAATATGCATTCAAAAAAATGTGATTCTCGAACACCTTCTTCCATATTTGTCAAGCGACAATTTTTAGAAGATGAACGATGAAGAAATTGTTTACTTTCCTCCCTAAGATATTATGGCTTTTCAAAACTCTTTCGCCAATCTTATTCTTGATATTCTTGTCCATCCTCTTCCTCCCATCCCTTTTCTGAATACTTTGATAGTCTTTCCTTTTTTGGTATCCTATAACATTTATTCTATTTCGACTCCTTATCGTTTCCTATCTTTTTATCAATTGTTTTTCCTAATCCTTTTCCTCCACTCCTTCAGAGATTACTCCTGTTCCATCTCTCGTACCGGTATCTGTATATTCCTTCTTTCTTCCTCCAATTTCGTAAACTCAATCACCTTCTGTCTTCTCTATCTCACTTTCCTCAGAAATTCTTTTGCTGACTTCCTTCCTTTTCTCTCCCTTAGCTTTTCTTGAAATCCCCATGCCCTCCTAATTTTATCTCTTCGCGCTTCCTTCCTCACCATAGAAGCAGGTGTTCTTGAATACACTCCTATCTTCCAGCTTATGTATCGTTCTGGTAAGCTCTCCATCTCTCCCCTTCTACCCCGGTTTTCCCGCTGCATATCCTAATTTTGGCTGAACCAGTATGACCGAAAGCCACAATTTCCTTTCCGATCTTTCCACTTTACCCCTGCTGCTTTTGTTATTCAACCAATTATATGTGCCTCCTGATCGACATTCGTTTGCAAGGTATATCCCAAATATTTGAACACTCCTACTTATTTTATCTGTACTTCATTTTGTCTCCCATTGCATACATGTTTTCTTTTCCTCCCTTTCCATAACCTCATTATCTTTCGATCTGGGTATAAATCCAACCCTGAAATGAGACCATTTCTGCTAAACCCAGTTTAATCTGTATAGTCTTTCTCTCCCCGAATTCTTTCTTTAATCTCTACGATAATACCGGTACATATTACTTACACAAGGTAGGCATTAGTGTTACTACCTCATAATCCTCAACCTTCTCTCCTTTGCCTCTCTTACCCCTAGTTTTTTGACCTTCTGAGTGACCTCATCGTCTTCTATTGAAAGTCAAAGATCGCCCCCCCCCCACCAGATTGGCGTAAATATCCACCTCCCTCGTCACGTTCTATATTTCCGTTCAACATAAACCATTCCATGTCCTCCAAGTATTTGGAAAATTTCGTCCCTTTTCCATCCAGTCTCTCATCTTAGGAGTTTCTTGTTCTCCGTCTACCACATTCTTTCACTACTTTTTCTCCTGTCCTTGAAACTAAATCTTATCTTATTATCATTTTTATCCATCCTTCATTCTCTTCCATCAATTTTTTTTATTTCCTCGAATTTCTTCTGTATATCGCTGCTTACATATACTCCCACTACCTTTCATCTCTTTTTAAACACCTTCATCTCTTCTACTAATAATCCTTCCATTCCTCCTCTCGTCACTTATCTATCCTTCTCTTTCATATATTCCTCTATTATACCTATAACTATTCCCCCTATTCCTCTGCCTTTCCTTTTCCTCCTTTTTGCATCTTGAATTCGCCAACTGAACCTCTTGGTAACCTGTCCCTCACTCGTTCCCATCTCCTTCAATCTAGTCACATCTTCATCATGACAACCACCTCCCATTGTTCCAAACTTCTCATTTATTCTGTATCTTTTCTCTTTGATCCTGCTGCATTTCAATATCATATTCTCCATTCAGACCCCTCTTTCCTCTTCATTTTTTGCCTTTCCTTGTTAACCACATTCTCCTTCCTTTCTTTTCAGTATCACGACACCGTGCTTCAATGAGCGCGGTGCCCAAGTCTTCTGTCTTTTCATCCTTATCCCCCCATATATCTTGTATCTTTATTTCCTCATGCTTGACCCACGTTCCTTCCTTTCCTTCTCTCCGCTTCCACTTTTCCATCTTCTATTTCTCCTAGTGCCCATATAATTATCTTTCTTTGTCATTACTTACTCCTATGTCCCCACTCTACCAGTTCCACTGAGGATATTTTCTCTCCTCTAATCCTTCCCTTTCCTATACTTCTCACTATTTTTATATCTAACTTCCCATCTATACTCTTCAGCTCTCCATCCCAACCATGCTCTTTCTTTCCTAGACGCTTTATCATCATATTTCTTCATATTCCCTGTGTCCTTTATTTCTATTCTTCTCTCCATTCTTCTAAACCTTCTCTTATCATTATTATCACTTTCCGAATCATCCAACTCTCTATTTGTTGTGTTTATACCCTCTTTTCTACATTTGTATTCTTCTACCTTCTTCTTGAAAAAACAGGGAAACTCACAACATAATGGTTGCACTTTTAACGGAAAAAAAATCAATTTCCAACAGAAAAAGGTTTCAATTTAAAGTTGAGAAAGAATCAAACTCAATTTGAGAAGTTTAACTTGACCGAAAAAGTAGAATTCTCACATGATGAAAGTACATTTTTAATAACAAACGGAAAAATGGAATTGTTTTCCATTCATTAAAAAATCTTTTTTTCAAAATTTGACTTCCTCCTAGAAACTTTATTTATTTCCAAAGAATTTTATATATTCGGTTGATAATTTGAACGTGTAGTTGGAGATGCAATTCTTGGGTAGGAATGTACATTTATTGAGATGAAGATTTTTTAATTCTCAAAAATAAATTTTGATTTTGTTGATGAATTACTCCTTTTTTCAACATTCCTACTTGACCGAGTAAAATTCGTCTCTCGTCTCAAGAATGTAATCTTCCATGTCAAAAATTACAACTGTTTGGTTGGTAATTTATGCATCTGGGTTGAAGATTGAACTATTTTGTTTTTTAAAATCCTTCTATTGATAAAGTGCAACGGCTTTTCCTATTCGATTCAATTATTCTTCATTTTACACAATTTTTTGTAAAAATTTAAGCTTTTTAGGATGAAAAATCCAAACCATTTCATCAAAATTTGACCAAATTTGATTCAAATTCATCCTTCTGGTTGAAGATTCATAGTTTTCACTTTAAAATTCTTCTCTTTTGTTGAATATGTAAATACTTCGTTGCGATTTCCACAGTTTTGTTGATAGGTGGTCCTTCCTGATTGGAAAATTATCTTTTTTTTTTTAATGAACATTTTTTTTTTGTTCCTTCAGAGCTCAATACTCTCTTCTAAGTTGTACAAAGACTTTTTACGGTCGGAAATTCAAACTTTCAATAGAAAATTATTGCATTCGAATGAAAATTCGATTTCGGTTGAAAATAATTCATTTCGAAAAAAAATTGAAATATTTGCATGTCTTTTCTGAAATTTTATTGAACTGCTCTTGGGTTGAAAACTAATTGGTTTTGCTCGAAATTACCATATTTGATGAAAAATTATTGTCATGTTGAACATCTTTTCTGGTATGAAACTTAACTTTTTTGTGGAAAATCCCACAATTTTGTTATTAGGTCTTACCTTTTCTGTTCGAATTCCAATTTTTTGCTGATCATTTGAAAATATTTCTGATTCAAAGTTCTTTTCTGAAAACTTAATTGCTCAATTTTTTTCCAAAATCCATATTTCCTGGTTGATCATCAAACTTTTTAAAGAAAAATTGATGGATTTTGTCACAAATAATTTTTATTTGTGAAAATGCATCTTCTGCGTTGAAAATTCGAATATTTTGTTAACAATTTTTTTTTCTTCAGAATCCAATTTTTTTCATTAGGAGACTGATTCTCATGTTTGTTGGTATAATCTTGAGCAAAAACTTCTTTTGTAACAATTCATCTCTTTACTTATACATTTCTTAATTCTGCAGGAACTTCTTTGTTGGGGTTCCGAGAGGAAACAATTTGGTCGGAAGTTCGTTATTTCTTCGACCGAACAATATTTTCTCGAGAATATTCTACCATTTTGTTGAAAATTCGTCTGAAAAATGGAATGAAACTCTCTGTGAAAAAAGGACCGCCTTCCCTACTCCGCCGGGATCCGAACCCAGAACCTTCCGTCACCTAGACGAATGCTCTCACAACTGAGCTACGGAGCAGTCCGTCGACTCCTTTCTCACAAAAAACATACACTTTCTAGCTTAAAAATTTTTCCTGAGCAGTGCCTGATGAGGAACGATTTAACGTATCTAGAGCCCTACCAAATCCCAATCTCAATTTCTGCAGAGGGATTCCTCTAGAAATTCACCAAATAACCTCATCGCAATGAAGATATAATCTTCATTGGAGGGAGATAATTTTTAATTAAACTCAGTGCTCTTACGAATGGAATTTGGGAGAGGGTTAATAACGATTTCTGTCTACACGCAGTGTGCGTATTTTTAATTACATAACGCCAGAGCTTTGCGAGTGAAAATGCATTCGCAATGACTGTTACATTCCACTACACCATGGGAATTGCCAAGCAGAGCTTCATTGTTACAAACCACTCAAGCGGCGAAAAACGATTTTTAATTTTCCAAAAGTGCCTTATAGGCGAACGTTTTTCTTGTTACTAACCACTCCAGACGTCCAAATTATGATGTGCAAGTTTAAACAATGTGAGGCCAAAATTAAGTCTTTATTTCTATGCAAATATGAAAGCATTTAATTTCAACAGAAAGTGTCATTTCAATGTTCAGAAAATATATTTGCAAAAAAAACTCTGCGAAGTTTGAGCGCTCCTGAGGCGCGCGTCTCTCGGTCCTCGCACTTCGTACTCGGGTTGTTCTTTAGTGTCATGCGTATGCAGAATTTCAGATATTTGAACCTTTTAGAAACCCATCATCTCTAGAATAATATTGAATTTGTTTTAATTTTTGATGAATAAATGTTTCAAATTGATCTACTTGGCTGAAAACTGGAGTTTTTCATGGTTTGAAAATCCTTTTCATGATTAAAACAAAAACTATACGTCTTATCGAAAAATGATCAACAGTTGATTCGTACATCTCTTTAAAGTAAAATTTTTTACGTTGAAAAAAAGGAAATGTGCATTTCATATTTTTCAAAAAGCTTATTTCATGGATAAAACCAGAAACTATAGAAAATATTGAGTCTGCAGTTTACAGTTTAGTCTGCAGTTTAGAATGAGAATGTAGCAGAAAAAGAAATTCCTCCAACTGAATATATCAACTCTCATCCAGAAATAAATTCTTTTACGAAAGAGTCAAATATTCATCTAAAAGGGTGAATTTTTAGTTTGACTGATTGATCTTCAAACTACAAAGATTTTGAAATTAAAATCCGGCCTATTCAAATTTCACCAAAAAGGACAGGTTTTCACTAACATGATTGGATCTTCAACTAAAAACGAATAAATTTGAAAAAATGACTTGGAACTAGAATATCAGATGGTCCGGTCTAGAGATATTTTGGGAAGAGGGAAAGGGAAGGAAAGGGAAGTAATAAGGAAAAGAAAGAAGGATCAATGGTAAGAAGAGTAAAAAAATGTATTGTATGAAACGCCTTCTTTAGAAAAGGATAGGGATATAAAGAGGTTGAGGGGAAAGAGGAAGGAAAAGTTGAATATAAATGGGAGATGGAGGGCGGAAATGCACGTTTCATCGACATGAGGAATGTGATGATAGAGGTAATAGAAATGGAGGGGAAAAGGCAGGAAGAAAGGCGATAAGATATGAATTAGGAAATAAGACAGGAAATAGCTGAGCTTAGCAAATAAATGGGAAAATGCGACAAAGTGAGACAAAACTCAGAAGGAAGGATGCATAACTTAGAAAAGAGGCTAAAGAACAAGGAAGTGTCAAAGGAGATGGTTAAAGGGTTAAAATGTAGAAAAGAGAGTATAGAAACCACAAATGGGGTGTTTGATGGATATGAAAGTGAGAATAATGATAAGGGAAGGTTAAAAAGGATGGAAGGAAAAATAAAAATAAAGGACAGAGCGAAGATAATAACTTGTGAACCGGACATGGGAACAAAAGAAAATTTATTATAAGTACGGAAGAATAACGGAAAAAGAGAAGAGGAAAGAGAACGAAACTTGAGGTGAGTATAGGAAAATGAAGATACAAGATACGTGGTGGGATTGGTATGAGGAGACACAAGAGTTGGTGATAATTAGCTTGGTGTCAGGGGACCAGGAGGGAAGGAAAGGCAAAAGAGGGTCACGAAAAACAGCAGAAGAGGAAAAGCAAATATGGAGAAGTGAGGTGGTGAATAGAGAATATGGTACTGGCATGTAGCAGGAGTGATGATGGAGATGTGGCCTAATGAAAAGAGATGTAGAAGAGTGAAGAAGAGGTTACCAATAGGTTGCAGGTGGTCGATTAGAAATGCGAAAAAGAGGAATAGGAAAGGTAGAGCAATAGTAGGAACGGTAATAGGAATAATAGAGGAATATATAAGAAAGGGGGAAAAGAAGTTCAAGAATGGGGCATAGAGAGACCAAGAAACTCCAAAGATAAGAAACTGAATGTAGAAGGAAGGAAACGTTTGATGTGCTTGGAGAGGATGGAATGGTATATTTTGAATGTAAATATAGAAGGGAATGAGGAAGGTGAATATACACGCCAAGATGGTGGGAAGGGGACGCTCATTGACTATCTATAGCGGACGACGACGTACCTCAGAAGGTCAAGAAACTAGAGGTATGGGAGTCAAAGGTGATCAGGTTTATGAATACAGGGGAGTAACGCTTATACCAACCTTGTATAAGAAATATGTAACGGCATGATCGGAGAGATTAAAATAAGAGGCTAAGGAGGAAAATACAGTGCAAACGAATCAGACGGAGTTGGGGAAAGGAATAAGAATAGCAGGTAAAGTAGAAGATAGGGTAAATGTATGGTTTTAATGGTTTTAATGAAAAATCAAAGGTTTTTCGGAAAAACATGAGAAAACATCAGTGGTCGGACAAGATTTTCAGTAGTCGGACAGCATGTATCGAATAGTCGGACAGAATTTCCAAGATGCGAAATGTTTTATTTATAAAGAATTTCGCTGTTGACACAACATGTCAAAATACCTGAAGCAACAATAATTATTTCAAATTGCTTTGTACATCAAATCAAATCATTTTTACTGATTATTTTCCAATTCCATATTCTCTATTACGAACTCCATTTTTTAGGTTGGTTTTGTTCTATGCGTATGTTTCGATCGTAATAAAATGTTTTCGACTGCAAAATCAGTTTCTCGGAAGTTCAACGCTATGTGTTCACGAATAAGAAATTAAATATAAAAAAGTAAAAAGGATTCATAAGGTGAAATTAGGCTTGAATTTATCGATAAAGTTTGTGTGTATGATTATTTATTTCTAACCAAATTCATTGACGTGAAAACTTTGGATATTATGCTTGTGCAAATTGAAAA
>WSXT02189231.1:0-20048 GCA_011762715.2 Neuroterus valhalla
TCCTCTCCCGTAAATTTCTTCCTCACTCAACTCCTTCCTTGTCATGAATCTATCCTCTTTCTTTTCTTTTCTTCTCTTCTCTTTTTACACATGATCTTCTTCTTTCCTTTTTATCTTCTCTACTTTACTCTCCTCTTTTCCTCTTTTCTTCATCTCTCTTGTCTCATCTCTCATGAGTGACGAATTCTCGAAAAGGAAATCAATTCTCAAGGAAGCAGTTGTTGAATCTTTCAACAAAAATGATCGATTTTTAACAAAAAATGTAAAAAAAGATACAGAAACCAAACACAGTTTCGGTTTTGAACAATAAACTGTTGAATATAACTAAAGAAGACGAATTTTCAAGTGAATAGTAAAATCTTTCTAATAAAAAAAATTTGAATTTTCGAATTTTTGAGAAAACTCGAAAAGTTGTAAATATCATCCTTTTAGTATCATCATTTTTTTCTGAAAACTTTTTTTCATACCTTGCGTTGTTTGGCTAAACATTCTCATTTCCGTTTATATTTTTGAATTTTGAAAATGCCAAAACTTTTACAATTTTTTTCTTTTATTAAAAAAAATCATAAGGATAAATTGTTTCACTTTTTACGTACTACAAGAAACCTGTCTTTTTGTTCCTTCAAAATGTCTGCCAAAGGGCAATCCAATATGACAATAGACAGACAGACACCAACGTGAAAACTACTTCTTTGGAATCAGGAGGTTCCATAACGTGTAGATTCCATAAATTCCAAATAAAACCAATACCTTCTCCTTATGATGAGAATGTAAAAAGTTCAACAACACATGAATAATAATAATAAAAATATATTTTGACGCATTTGAAATTGCAGGTTGCTATAAGTATAATTTATTAGCGTAAAAATAAGAGCACAAACGAAAATTTAGAAAACTGTTTTCTAAATAATTGAAGAAATAAAAGAAAAACTCAAATATGAAAAAAATAAAATTTGTATCAAGTGATTTCAACATATTTCTAAAAATTAAAAAACATACAATTAACAATAATGAAATGTTTAACCACAAATGCATGATAATTATAAAAAAGATGCACACAAACTATCAAATAGTTGAATAGTTAACTCGGATTGCTGCAAAATAATACAAAAACCCTTTTTTAAATTTTATAAATGATTCAAAATGGAGTTCAAGAAATCAAAATCAATTGGATGAAAATTGTTATCTAGGGTCACTGCAGAATAATGCAAAAATTACTAATTTTATCTAGTTGTTGGAGAATATTTGTACTTTCGTGTTTAGAAAAAATCTGACAATTTCACGAAAAATCGTGTTGTTTACAAAAATTTTAGTACAAAAAACGTGCTGTTAGCATTTATTCCAGCTAGCACTGTTCTGAAACCTAAAACCTAAACAACCGATCAAATAAGAGGCCTTCTGCTCCGCACACACAAGAAATCACACACAGTTACCCTTTGGTAACACGAAACCAAACACACGTACGCACACAACAGTGACACGGTGACACGGTTACGGGTTACATGGTAACGGGCTACATATGGTAACGTTAGAGATTTCGGATATAGGAAAATATATAGAACATTTCTTGTTCCTAAATAGGTGGCGATTGCGACGATGGAGATGAGTGTGACAAAGTATTGAAGGAATTGGAAAATATTGATGATGAACTGGACGAAACTGGTATTGTGTTTGTGACAACTGAAGACACAGGATTGGCCAAGAAACATGGTATTAAGTCCTTCCCAACACTTGCCTTCTTCAGAAATAAGGAACCTCTTATATTCAAGGGGGACATTAGAGATGAGGACGAAGTTCTTTCTTGGCTGACTGACGAAAACACCCTCGAGATCCCGGGAAAGATCGAAGAAGTAAATAGCCGAATGTTGGAGAACATTCTCGATGAAAATGACTATGTCGTTGTATTCTTTTGTAAGTTAATATCTCCAACAGTGTTTCGTAATAAACTTTAAAACCACGATTTTAGACATTTTCACGTGATTTTTTATTCATTTTAGATAAGGAAGGCGATAAGAAGAGTCAGAAGATCCTTCAAGAACTGGAGAACATCGATGACGAATGTGAAGAGAAAGACATTGACTTCGTGAAGATATCTGATGAAGGAATAGAAAAAGAATATGATCTTCCGAGCCTCCCAGCTTTGGCATTCTACAGACACAAGTTTCGGCAAATTTACGTTGGAGATATGATGCACGAAGAAGCGATTTTAGATTGGGTACTGGATCTGCGCACCTCCACTCCTGATGTCATCGAGAACGTCGACAGGAAGACTTTGCAAGTCCTGATCAACGATGTCGAGCACCTCGCTGTGTTTTTCTGTAAGAGCGCGTGCACACTTTCAAGAGTCTTTTTGTCCCCACCCGTTGAGCGTCTATCCGTTCCACATTGTCGCGTATCATCGATATGAATACTTCATGATATTTTAATGCGAGTGACGTATCTTTTTGGTAGACGATGACAAGTGCGAGTCTTGCCCCGAGATCCTGGAGGAGCTCGAGACCATAGACGACGACACGGATAAACATGGTATTCAGTTTGTCAAGTCGAAAGATGCCAAGCTAGCCGCCGAGATCGGCATCTTCTCGTTTCCAGCTCTAGTGTACTATGAGACGGGTGTCCCAATCATGTACGACGGTAAGAGAATTTGAGCGTTCCTCCCTTTTTTTTATTGATTACGAGGTTATCATGGTTTTGTATTCTACATTAATTTCTTGGCTCATATCACATCCATGTGTATGTCAGAAAAAGAGGAAGAATTGACGAAAGACTGTTGGTAGAAATATTAGCATCACTTGAAGAATTTTTTCGAAAATTGTTGGGATATGAATATAAGTAACACTGTTGAGTAGGATGGTACAAACTTTTTTTTTTGTTTAATTTTTATGCTAAACGCCCGGAAATTTGTTAAAATCCACAAAAAAAGGCATTTTTAGAAATTTTTTACTTATAGGTGGCGCAAGCCCCATGAAGTTTACCACGCATTTGCCATAAGAAAAAGAGACGTTTTTAAAAATTTAATCAGAATTCTTAATATTAGGTGAACGAGTTCGAAATTCACCATTTCTCTTCACAATTGGTCACAGAATGCGAATAAAGTATTACTTTTCGAATATAACCCCACAAGTCTGTTTTATAGGGTCCCGAAAAACCCCCATAACTGAAAAATGTGTTTTTCGAGTCTTTGGCGCTAATTATGTTGTTTTTGCAGGTTTTTCGACGCAGATTGTTTCAATTACATGAGATACTACTTCATTCTCATATTTTTGATGTTTATTCAAATTGTTAAAACAATTTATAATGGTCTTTAGCAACTTTCTCTTAGAGAAGGGTTAGAAAGTTAAGGTTTTTTCTGAATTCAATTTTTCAACTTATTTTCAACGTTTTAGTTAGTGCGAGGTAATATTCAATTAAAGTTGACAAAAATAATTACTCAGTTCCCTATTAATTATAACAATATTCTCTTAGAATAATACTACAAAGTGGCGTTTTTTTCTGAAATTTTCAGCTGTCTGGACACTTTTCACTTAAAGTTAGTAATTAATTAATTTATTTTAGCAAAAATAAGTGTCTTAACAAATTGCTAATGTTCATAGTTATCTTCTTCTAGATTAATACTAGGTAGGGGGAAGTGGGGAGTTGTGAGCCGGGTTTTGTTTCCGAGGTATATCTTCCATAAGAATCGACAGATTGTAAAAAAAATCAGCATTCGTAATTTTTGTGGGGAGTTCTGAGCCATGTCCAAAAATGTCAGATATTTTTATAATTTATGTTTATTAAAGTAGTAGAAAATGGACTCTAAGATAAAAAAGATAAAGACAAAGGTGTATTATCTAGTCGTCATGTTGGCACCCTTCAAGTGCACAGCACGGTCGCACATGTGACAATGTATTGCGTTATTTCTATTATATTTTTTCGGCATTGTGCCTATACAGATGATGCAGAAGTTTTCATCAACTCCCTTCGACTCCCTACAACTGGTGGCTCATAATTCCCAATATTGGACTTATTTAGAATGGAAGCATCGCTATCGACGCACTGAACAATTATCAAAATTTTCTTTTTTGTGTAGAGAGCCAATGGCCCAAGGAATTTTTTGTATAAACTTTCCTCTAGAGTTGTCTGCAAAACCGGCCTCAGAATACCACAAACACAAGCATAAAAAAAGAACTTTCGGTGCGATTCAATAATGAGTGATTCACATGAAGGCCAAAAATGCCTGCAGGTGCAATGAATGCTCACTGAAAAGTTAGCTTGGGTCAAGAGAAACACTGAACATACAACAGACCTAGCAATCACAGAATGGCAGAAATCTAAATGGCTCACAACTCCCTCCGGCTCACAACTCCCCATTCTCCCCTACATAGTTGCAGTTTTTTCCTGAAATTTTTAACTTTTTATCACTTTCCAATTATATTGACGTATTTATTATTTCATGTCAACAAAATGATTGCCTTAACAATTTATCATCATTGCTAATAATATTTTCTTTGCCTAATGATAGAAACTTGCGGTTTTTTTCTGAGATTTTTAACTCTTTTCTAACTTTTCACTTAGAGTGAGTTAATATATAATTTAATATGACTAAAATAATTGTTTGAACGAATTATTATTTTTCCTGGCTATCTTCTCTTAGATAAGTGCTATAAAGTTGCAGTTTTTTCTAATGTTTAATGTGAAAGTTTTAACTTTGAAATGAATGGAATTCGAATGAAATTCAATTAGATTGAATTAGATTGAATTGATTCCATTGTTGGTTGAATTAGATTCCTTTTTATTAAAAATAAAACTTTCTCCAAACATTACCCATTATATTTTTTATTAAAAATATATATTTTTAGGTCGAAAATTCAACTCTTTGGTTAAAGGTTGAACTACTTTCCTAAAAATTCAATTTTCGCGTTGGAAATCCATAATCTTAGTAGAAAATTCAAAATTCAAATTTCACCTAATGAATTTAGCTCTTTTGTTTTAATTGATTTTTTTCGAAAATTGGGCTAAGAATAAAAATAATTTTTTTAAGGCAATACAATACTAACTAAAATATGATTCTCTCTAATGTTTATATATGATTTGTTTACAACTAAAAAGGGAAAGCAAAGTTAAACATTTCAGGAAAAACCGCAACTTTTTAGCACTAATCTAAGAGAAGATAGCCCTAAACAATATTAGTTCGTTTAAACAATTATTTTTTTAAAATTGATTTTAATATTAACTCACTTCAAGTGAATAGAGGGCGAAAAGTTTAAAATTTCAGAAAAACCGCAAGTTTCTATCATAAAGGAAAGAAAATATTATTAGCAATGAGAATAAATTGTTCAAACAATTATTTTAACATGAATTAATTATTACTTTATTGTAATTGAAAAGTGATAAAAATTTTAAAGTTTCACGAAAAACGAATTCGTTTGAACAAATATTTTTGCTAAATTAAATAAAATAATTACTTACTTCAAGTGAAAAGTAGACAAAAAGTTTAAAATTTCAGAAGAAACGAAACTTTGTAGCATTATTATAACAGAATATTGTTTTAATTGATAACAAATTGTCTAAACAATTATTTTTGTTAACTTTTATCGATTATTACCTCGCTCCAACTGAAACGTCGGAAATAAGTTGAAAAATTCAGAAAAAAACCTGGACTTTTCACCCTTTTTCTAAGAGAAAGTTGCTAAAAATCATAATAAATTGTTCAAGTAATTGAAATAAACATCTAATTATCAGTATAAAGTAGTATTTCATGTATTTGAAACAATTTGCGTTAAAAAAAACGCAGAAAAATCATAAGTAGCGCCAAAAACTCGAAAAACACATTTTTTCACTTATGGGGTTTTTTTGGGATCCTATAAAACAGACTTATGGCGGTGATATTTAAAAAGTAATATTTTATTCGCATCCTGTAACTAATTGTGAAGAGAACTGATGAATTTCGAATTCGATTCACCCAATATTGAGAATTCCGAATAAATTTGACAAAAACGTCCTTTCTTCTTATAGGAAATACGTGTTAAACTTTATGGGGCTTGCGCCACCTCTAAATATTGAAAAAAATGCGTTCATTTCCTTATGGATTCGAACCAATTGCCGGACGTTTTGCATACAAATTCGAAAAAAATATTTCTAAAGCATTTTTGGACCACCCCACTATTGAGGGAAGGAAAGTCGGACAAAGGATCTCCATACTTCATTCTGTTACTGGAATTTCAACTTTAGACTAGATCCCGCAGTCTGAATTAGTAATAGTTTTCTTTTTACGGATATGCGATAACTACCTGATTATTACTTGGTGTGGCTTAACTTTTTGAGACGATTCATTTCGAAAAATCGAGACCGACAACGAAGAATTGTATTTTTTTCTACAAAAATTGACATAGCTGATCAACTCCATGTTGGGTTATGCTTTTATCACTCCTGAATGAGCGGAAATAACTTGAAGATCACAATCGTAATCCTTAAAAGATTTGGAATCATCGTTATAATTTTTGTCGTGCAAACTCAATAAAAACAAAAAAATCTTTAGAGTGTAGAGCTAAAAAACCAGATCAGCAAAATGATCCGTGAGGCTAAAATCTTTGATAGAAAAATTTTTTATCATCAAGAAGTTAGTGAAGTGCTCAGAGCGTGGACGCCGGAGAAAATTTTGAGGTTAAAAAGTATTATCAGGGACTTTTCTAAAAGATTAGGAATCCCCTGGGAAACATCCCTGTTCCTTGATCTGTAAGTAGTCATATGCAGCTATTGTCAGCGACAACAAGGGATGTCGTCCTTTCATAAGGAGGCGTGTCTAAACTTTTCATGGGTTTCACTTGGAAGATTCTCTGAAGTTAATTGAAGGATATATTGAATGATACCAAATAAGAATCATGGTTGAGATAACTGTTACCTGGTTTCTGAGTTTTGGTGTCGCAACTCCAGTGGAAGGCACACAAGGAACAGAAACTCTCTCTGCATTTGATGAGAGATTCGTTTTTGTAAATTCAGGAGTGATGAAAATCTCGCAAGCAATCGCAACTATAATTTATGGTCGACACTTCTACAAGAAACATATTTTCTAATTTCAGTCCGCATGAACAAATACTTTGTACTATTTTTAGTTGTCTTGATATATAACAAAAATTAGAATGTTCGAGCTGTGTTACCGGAAGGGATAGGACATTTATAATCAATATCAAAAAACTATTGCCGTTATCTCAATGCATAATATTTCTACCAAAAGTTATTTTGCAATAGATCAATTTTTTCTAGATAGTACAATTCTATAAATATTCCTGGTCTCCATCTGCATCTCAAATTTTGAAATTATAGTTATCTTAATATACCAGAGTCTTGGAATCATTTTCAAGAGAATGGAGAGGTAATACTGGCAGGTGAAAAAGAATATATTGTTTCACATGAATCAGGTTATTCACTTCAAAATCCTCTCCATTTTCATCTGGAAAAATAACTTGAATGATTTTTAATTCGCATAAGCTGGTAGAATGATATAATAATGTTCATGATATATAATGCTCATCCGTTATGTGTCAATTTTGTAGGTAATCTTAAAAAAGAGGACGAAGTTCTGGAATGGCTAATCGAACAGAAAAGTAAGAAAACTTTCAGGATGATGATTATTATTACTGGTATTCTGTTCTTTGTGACGCTAGTCTCAGTTGTGACAATCCCACCGGATTACAAGTACAACACACATGCGGTTGTGATTACCCCAATTATTCTACCTCTTCCGCGTTCTCCGTAATTGTACTGAGAAAGATAGCGCGTCGCTAAATGAAATTATAAAATAATTGACTCTCTAAAACGGCTTCCTGCACAGTAGCTTTGCCGCTTAATACTGATTTGCGTGAACTATTTTTCAAACTTCTCTTTATATATTATTTAGGTTTAAATTTCCCGACGGGCACTTAGGCTATGCATTCTGAAACTAGAGTCTAAAAAACTATACGCGGGATCGCATGCTTGTGAATTCCAAGAGGCAACGTGCCCTTTTATATTCCGCATTCTCGAAATATTGCGGCTTGTGCTTTTGTTAACCCTAACCCATAAGGTGTTTAATATTATCTTGTCTACTCCTTGTTGATGAATCCTCTCTCCCATATCCAACTATCTTTGTTTACTTTACTCTACTCTTTTTCAAATCTTTCGCGAATGTCTCAAATCTCGTAATCGTTGATCTAATGTTCCAAAAATGCCTAGGAAATGTTTAGGCGGGCAGTATACTTTTCGCTCCCGAATTGCTCGAGAAGGGTCCAGGCCGTGGCTAATGACTGCAATTGAGTGACGGGAGCCTACGTCCCCTCCACTGCACGAGTGAGACACCTGTCTCCTCTTATACTGCTCTTCCTCAAGCAATGTCTAGCCCTACTTTCCTCCATCGTTCCCATATTCCACACAATTTTTTAGGTAAAATTCTAGAGCATCTGATAACAAGAATATTATACATTTGAGATCCATGAAACAACGTTTCTTATAGTTATAAACAATCTTCAATTCCAAACCCACTTATTTGGCATTTATATGCATAGAAAAATGTTCTTTCCTGCCAAATAAGTGACTTTGTACATAAAAACTATTTGTAACAATGACAAATGTTGATTCATGCAACTCTTATGTGTAATATTCTTGTTCTTCAGATGAAAATAAATGATTTTACAGAAAAGAAAATTTTTCTATGCATATAAATGCCGAATGACTAAATTTGTAATTAAAGATCGTTTATAACTATGACAAATGCAGTTTCATGGAACTCTAATATGTGATATTCTTGTTCTTCAGATAAAAATAAATGATTCCACGGAAAAGAAAATTTTTCTATGCATATAAATACCAAATAAGTAAATTTGTTGATGCTCTACAACTTCACCTACAAAATCGTGTAGAAAATGGAAACGGTGGGGGAAAGTAGGTCTAGGCATTGCTTGAGGGAGAGCAGTAGGAGAGAGGACAGGTGTCTCACTCGTGCAGTGGAAGGGACGTAGGCTCCCGTCACTTAATTGCAGTCATTAGCTACGGCCTGAACCCTTCTCGAGCAGGTCGGGAGCGAATAGTTAATCGACTGTTTAGGTTTAAGACGATCTCAGGGTACCAAGTACTACCTGAAGGCTCATCCGACCCTTTCCATTGTTTTATATCAGCGTCGAGCTCGTCGAGACTCGGAAAGGGAATGTGCTCAACCTACGGCTCCCCTATCCGGGCGATGGCAAATACTCATGTCTGATACCTTTTTCAGCCGCAGGTAATTACAAAATATGAGATTCTTTACTTCTGGATGTAACAATTTTTAAATATTATATCCGAAATCAACGTGTTTCAGCGTTACCAACGAAATGTTGAGTGACTCTGTTAGTTGAAAAATAGAAGTTTTTTAAATATGTAGTTGATAATGGAAATCAAATTTATACAAAGAAAATGGAATTCTAAATCGAAAAGCCGAATTTTCGACATTTATTTTAATTTTCAACCCGAAAATACTGATTCTCCAAAAGAGGTAACTTTAAGCCAACTTGTTGATCCAGAAAAAAAACGTATTCATACCAAAATGACGTATTTTTGTACAAACCAGTTGAATTCTTAACCCAAAAAGATGGATTTTCAGCAAGAGAGCTAATTGGTAACCAAAGTTTTGAACTTTAAACAAAACTGATTCTTTTTAACAAAATGGTTCACTTAAAAACTGAAAGAAAATAAAAATTTCTCTCAAAAGAGCGGATCTTTCAAGTCAATGAGACAAATTTCCGAGAAACAATGGAATTTTAACCTGAAATTATTAATTTTACACCAAATTATTGAACTTTCAACAAAACATATCCTTTTCGACCTAAGAGACGGATTTCTCACCGAACAAACTTTCAACCCGTTGATATGAATTCCCAAATAAACAATCAAATTCTTAATTTGAAAGAATAACTTTTTGAATAAGATTGGTCAATTTTCAACCGAAGAAAAAGTTAAACTTTTGAAAGAAGAGAGAAATCTTGAAAAAAATAGACAAATTTCTACAAAATGGTTGCATCTGCAATCCTGAAGTATGGAAATTCAACAAACAAATTTATTTTTAACCATTTTGTTCGATTTCCGCTAAAATACTCGAACTTCGAACCCAAAAGACGAATTTCCCATAAAATGAGAAAGTTTTCAGCGGAAAAAACGCTTTTTCAATTAAAAATCTAATTTTTCATACAATTAGTAATTTTGATAAACTTTCTGGAAGTAAAAGAATAAAGTTCTTTATGATTAAAAATATGTCAACAGATGCTTATACTAGATAGTTTAAGATTATTTTCCAGGTTTGAGAAAAATATTACTGACTACTAACAATACAACTATATTTCAATGTTCAAAATCAAATTTCTACTAAATTTTCAACCATGAAAAATTTCTCAGTGGAGGAAGAAACAAAATTTCAACCAAAATGGGAAATTCTTAGGCGGCGAAGATAAATGTTTATTCATCAACCAAAGTGATTCCTCACAAAAAAACATCGATTTTCCTACAAATAATACGAATTTAAATAAAAAAAGATCAATTCATCAACCAAAAAAATATTGATCAGCAGGAAAAATTAATTTCCAAGAAAATAGTTGAATTCTCCACTAAACTAGATTCATTAATCACTAAAAAGTTGCGATTACGAATAAAAACTATAAAATTTCTTCCAAAAGAAATAAAAGTCAATACAAAAGAGATGAATTTTACACCAAAGAAAATTTTTGATCGATAAGAAGACGAATTCTGAGCGAATTGTTGAATTTTATACTTAAATGATGAATTTTCTACAAAATCGTCGAATTTCTAAGGAAAGAGATTCTTCTCGATAAAATAGATCAATTTTCAACAAAATAGTCCAATTCACAACAGAAGAGTTGAATTTTCAGCCCAAAAAGAGTATTTAGTCAAGGAGAAGAAGAAAGCTCTACTAAATTCTTGAAGTTTGAAGACAAGAAGACGAGTTACTTACAAAATAATTGAATTTTGAACTGAGTAG
Organism: Neuroterus valhalla; assembly: GCA_011762715.2. Taxonomy (NCBI): domain Eukaryota; kingdom Metazoa; phylum Arthropoda; class Insecta; order Hymenoptera; family Cynipidae; genus Neuroterus; species Neuroterus valhalla. The sequence continues at coordinate 10,979 of WSXT02189231.1, forward strand.
GATGTGTCATTTCGGAAACCTGACGTAAAAATAATATTTTTGATCAAAAAAGGTTCTCTTTAACCAAAAAGTGGAATTTTAAAGTATAAAAGATTCTTGATACAAGAATTGAACCAATTTTACCCACATTGTTGAATTTTGATAAAAATTATAAATCCCCTATAAAGTGGTGTTTTCGAACAGGAAATGATGCTTTTAAGAAAAAAGTGAATTTTCAAGGAAATCGTTGAAGTTTTAATCCGTAAATATTAATTTTCAACGGAATAATCGGTATATCAACCAGAAAGAATGACTTTCGATCACAATTGTTCAATCTTGAACTAGAAAGAATTGCGTTTCCAAATAGTCATATTTTCTAACCAAACAGTGAATTCCTAACAGAAACAGAAAATTCTAAATAAATATTTGAAATCCTGATCCTTGAATATAAATTTCCAACAAGCAAACCTATTCAATATTAACTATACACATTAAATAAGTTTCTAATTCTCAACTTTCAGAGTCACTTAACATATTTTCGGAATCGTTTAAACACGTTGATTTCGATTATAATATTTAAAAACGGTTAAATCCAGAATTGAAGAATCTCATACATTGTAATAACTTGCGGCTGAAAAATGTATCAGACATGAGTATTTGCCATCGCCCGGATGGGGGAGCCGTAGGTTGAGCACAGTCCCTTTTCGAGTCTCGACGAGCTCGACGCTGGCATGAAACGATGGAAAGGGTCAAATGAGCCTTCAGGTAGTACACGGTACCCTGAGATCGTCTAAAGCACATGTTTATTCCATTTTTAGCTGCATAGTGGTTCATGATATGTCCCCGTACTCCGTTCCCTTGTACATTTAAAAATTTCCGTGAAAATAACCGTCTTATCTGAGACTACATGCAAGAAAATGATCTCTGTTCAGCTCTACATTTTCGTATTAGTTGTAGTTCAGGGGACAAGTCTGTGCATTTTTGATCTCATTTTCTGCTTAAAGTTTTCAATAGCTACGCATTTTCATCGACTGAAAGATGAGTAGATTTTTACAAACTTGGACGCGCTATTGTTACATGACTGCTGCTAATCTTCATACACAGGTAATGATAAAAACGATGATGAGACGAACGAGGACGACAATGACGAGAATGACTCGAATGAAAATTCCGAGAATGTCAGTGACTCTGATGAAGAAAGTGACGAAGATGATGATGACGATAACGGAAGTGATAATGATGATGATGATGATAATAATAATGATGATGATGATGATGATGATGATAATGATGATGAGGAATCGGATGATGATAATACGGAAGAAGAGGATGATGGAAATAATTCTGATGAGCAGGATGATGACACTGATAGCGACGATGATAATGATGATGATGATGCCGAAAGTAAGAAAGATGACGACGAAGATGATGATGAGGATGATGCTGATTTAGAAAAAGATGATGAACTGGTTGACAGTGCTTTAAAAAAAAATCTACATGCAGGTAAAGACGGAACGGCCGCTTTGGTAGGTGAAGTGACAGTCACGTGAGATCGAAATATGGTAGGCTTTCTCTTAAAGCAAGAGTTTGACCATAAGATATCACTTCTATGATTTTCGACGCAAGTGCACTGTGTAAATAGGCTTTAAATCGACTGTAAAAAATGTAGTTCGTAGATATCCTTCCGCTCATCAAAAATTGGGATTCGTTATGCATCTACTCACCCATCGGTCAAGGTCGAGCTAGAACAAAAAACATCTGCACGAAGTCGTTTGTCCCCTTCTTCATGCACCTCCTCCCACTCGAATTATATTTTTTCTTCTTTCGTCTTTCTTCCCATATTTCATCCAATTTCCTGCACTGTTTAGAATTCTTTACCCATCCTACATGGTGCATGACAGCCCAATTTTCTTAAACAAGATACCTTTCGTGATGAATCGCTCCAGATTCTTGAAATTTCCATCTTCATAAATAAAAACTATGGGTGGATAGACTTCATCGGAGAAATTGCGCTATCGAGATTCTGCTGCATTTTTATTACGCTGGACGATATTTTCAAGCGAGCCGATCGTTTCTGCAATAGCCGTCACCTGCAGTGAGTTAATTTCCATAATGTGAAAGTCTTCAAAATTGTTGAGCAAATTTTGGGAAAAAATACGAGTGTCGTCTTGTATTTTAAGGCTAATGAGAGACTACTTTCATATAACCTTTCTATACTTTTTCTACAATTGTTTGTTTTTTTTCTCATCTATTGTGAGAGAGTCATCGACTCGCTGGAAGTATTGTTTCTAAACTTTACACGTTTGGCTTTTGCTGCGCATTGGGATTATAGAGATTCGTCTCTGCGCTTTAATCGAGGGTCTCATAACTAACGTTTCATGTTAATTTCCTTTTTCTTTCTTATTCTTTAACTGTGACTCTTCGCCTTATCTTTTTTTTTGTTTTTCCCATAATCGTAATATCTGTTTGTTTTTTTGAAAATATCCTTGAATTCGGCAAGGTGCAAGAGCCAACTTTTGACTTGTAAATTCTTGTTGTCTGATTCGTGTATTTGCTTACTGCAGGCGACGGCTGTTTCTACATCGGGATGGGAGCAAAAAGCGCGAAACCCAAGATTCCCTCCTATGAGTCTTACCAGTGCTGCCCCGCCAAGGTCAAAGGTGGCACCAAGGTCGCCAAGGTCAGCCCGATTCCAAAGAATAAGTTGCGGGAAAGCAAACCCATCAGGCCAACACCAATCGCACCACCGGCCCTGAAACCAATAAACAAGCTTTCACCGAAGGACATCAAAAAGTCAACATCTTCCAAGGATGATGCGAAACGGGCAAAAACCGAGGCTTCAAAGAAAGGCAAGAAAGGATTTTTTGGAAGCGGTAAATATCATTTTAGCTCGATTCAAATTCATTATTATTCGAGGCTTGCTTGTAACTTGATAGATAGGAATTTTTGTAGTCTTACAAAGAAACCTTTAGTTAAATTATTTTTTGAACTCGGTATAACAATTTACTGCTTTTCCTAGCAACTCGGGACATATTTTTCAAAATTAAAATATAGTTAGCAATGTTGATAACTAGTGGTATTCTCCTGAAAAAACATTTTGATTAACTAGTAAGTGTTGCATTTACAGAAAGGTCTGATGCAAAAACGAATTGAGAAGATTGAAATTGTTAATCTCGAATCAGGTATATTAAAAGCTTCTTATTCCTAATGTTCAAATTGAGATACTATATGAGGTTGAGGACGCTGGTGTCATGAGGCGCCACCCATGTACGTGGGCTAGGATTGAAATGATGCATGGCAAAATGTTAAAAATTGAACCGACGGAAAACAGAACCGAGCGAGCTCTCGACCTAGTAGGGAAGGGAGGGGATACTGCTACGAAACGGAAGAGGCGAACGCCGGTATTGAATATTTTTAATACGTTTTTCGAAACTAAACTTACGATATCTTCGAAACTACAAAAGATTTTTCGAAGAAATTTGGACACGAAATTCTTTAGGCTTTAGTGATGCCGTCAAAATTAACAAATAATTTTTGTAAACATATCATTAATTATAAACGAAACATTCACAAATTCGTCGGAGATTGTCCTTGAAATTCACAATTTTTTAAATTTGTGGGATTGACCATTTTTTTAAGTCGATGAAGGAGTTTTTCAGAAATTTTGATAATAATCCATCGATTATTGTTAATTTCAAAGACCATTTTCGACGAAATTGTGAATGTTTCGTTTATGAATAATGATATTTTGTTCTAAATTATTTGGTAATTTTGACGGCATCGCTAAAACCTAAAAAATTTGTGTCCAACTTTCATTGAAAAATCTTTTGCATGAAAAACGTATTGAGAATATTCGATGCCGGCGTTCGTCTCTTCCGTTTCGTAGCAGAATCTCCTCCTTTTCCTACTAGGTCGCGAGCTCGCTCGGTTCTGCTTTCCGTCGCTTCAATTGTTTCCTATTCGAAATAAAAAACTTTTTCTTGCACTTTTTTGTGCAAGAAAAGGACCCCTATGGTTTTCGAAATCCCTCAAACTAATAAGAACGGCTGAAAATATTCATTTAATTGATTTTAGACGTTGATATTAAATTATTGTGTATCCTTTTCCCAAAAACAGAGAGCTAATTATTCAAGTAATAGTAACTGAGGGCAATGGAATCGAAAATACAAAAACGAAAAATTCCCGTAATATATATGAATAAGTATGAGATTGATATATATAATTTCTTATTCTATCTTGACTTAAAATTGATTTGAAATCAATCACATGGAAACTTTTAGCCCAATATTCCCTTATTTTGAAGAAAATTGAATTATTTTGTTGAGGAAGTCTAGATTTAAGGCCAAAACTTTGACTAATTGCTCGAAAGTTCATTTACTTTCTGCAAAATTAATTTTTCTAGTTGAAAATGTAAAATTCTAAAATATGGGGAAAATTTGTAAAGAAAATGTATTTCGTGGATTCAACAATTTGATTGGAATTGAACTTTTTTGTTTAAAATTTAACTATTTTGATCGCAAATTGAGCTTTTTGTTCAAAACTCAAACTATTTATGCAAATACTGAATTTCTGAATAGAATATACATTTTTCAAATAAAAAAAATATATTTTTGGTTGACAATTCAATTGTTAGGGTGGAGAATTCAGCTACTTGGATATAAATTGAACTTTTTTAGATATTGGAATATTCTTCGCTTCGAATTCAAAAATTAAATATATAAAATCAACTATTTGGTTATAAATCAATTTTTCCCTGCTGGAAACTCATAACTGTTCTGTAGATGAGAAAAGTTCTTTTTCGCTTCAGAATGTTTTCTTAAAAATTCGTCTTGTTTTGTAAAAAATAAATCTTCATGGTGTAAAATTTGTTAGAATTTCGTTGAAAAGTCGTCTAATTGATTCATGATTTATTTATTTTATTGAGAATTTCACTTTTCTTGATGAAATAAAATAGTTTAGAATTCGTTCACTTTCTTGTTAATAAGAAATTTTGTAAACAGGGATTTAATTGTTCCATTTTTGTTCAATACTTATTTTCTTCAGTTCGGAATTCTTCTTTTGGTAGAAAATGTTTGTTTTTTTTTGCATGCAATTTTATCTGTGTCATTTTCAAATCCAAATATTTTGTGGAAAATTCATTTAGTGTTCAAAAAAAGTAACAGGGTTGTTTAAATAATAAAACTATTGTAATATATATGAATGAGTAAGAAATTGACATTCCTAGTTTCTTATTCAACAGATCCAAATAATTTAAAAGTATTCCGAAGAATTTGAAAGATTCTGGAATCCTTAAAGGATTTCGATTTTTTTTCGCGATCTTAGAAGATTTCAAGGTATTTGGGGGGGGATATGAAAAATTTCAAGGGATTTCTATCGATCCTAATGAATTAAGGGAGTTGTGGAGAATTTCCTAGAGTTTCATAAGATACATAACAATTTTTTAGGAACTGTGAGTTTTAAAGATATTTAAGACGATTCCGAAGTATTTTATATTTCCGAGTATTTCAATGATTTCAAGGAATTTCGAAAGCTTTCGAAGTATTTTGATCAATTTATTCAATTTATTCGAAATTCACTGATTCACTTGAATTCGTATGAATATAATGGAATTTTACTATAGATTCACTACAATTCTGTTGGGATCAATTCAGTTTTGATGTATTGAATTCAATTTTGATGAAATTAATCTAATTCTTCTCAATTCATTAGGATTCATTTGGAGTTAACTTCAATTTAATAAAAAAATTCCTAGAAATGAAAAAAAGTAGAATTTAAAAATAAAATTTGTACAAAACACTCGAATGTATCTTCCGCCCGATTATTGTTGGGATGTGTAGGTTTACGGCTCAATTATATGCAGTCAACCATTTTTTTCGACACTGACACTAATGTTTAGGAATCCTAGAAACATAATTTTTATTCCTTTTATAAGAAAACCGCAAAATAATCATTCAATACTTGTTATTCAATCAAAATTAATTAATGTTTACACACTTGCCATGTATTTTGACGGTGGCGCCACCACTCGGCCTTGGTCAAAACATGGTACACTTTCATTCGACACCCATGACATAACCTCTCGGTTTGCAATCTCTGGGATAGAACCTCCCAATAAAAATGCTTCTAGATAAAACCAATTCATTCAGCCACATGCAGTTTTTGAATTGACTCAGATTTCTTATTCTCATATAATGAAATCTAAATAAAATTTTCTTATATGGTAACACAAATATTATGGAGCGTGAACTGCAAAACTGATTCCATATTTCCAGTTGCCAGAAAAGTAGAGAATTAGTTTGCATGTTATATAGCAAATTCAACAAATAATATAATAAAAGGACTGTCTATATAATTGACGGCAACTAGACCAAAACAACTTAGTTCTAGGCCAAGCAATATTCAGAGAAAGGATCTTCCATTTCCTAACAAAATTCACTTTGATTAGAAAATAATGTTTAGAAAGCAACTTTCAACGGTAAACTATTAGGTATATCAATTTCATAAGGGTGGAGCACATTCTTCTTTAAAACATGAATTCCCCATTGTCGGGTGTTGCAGTTGTTGCCGGAATACCGTACCTTATGAAGATCTAAGAATTGGAGAACATACTTACAAGTTCAAGATCAACACAAAGCAGGTCTACAGAATAGATAAAACGGACCTTGGAACTGAGGCCAGTTGAAGAGAACTGTTCCATCCTCAGCCGTTACCATCCATATTTCGAACATATTCTTTGGTTGAAGTCTACTTTGAATAAGTAAACGAAACTAAGGCCGACTAGTCCGTATGAATTACGTGAATATTCACGCAGATGTGGTAAACATTTTTACCGCTGCATCATGTTAAATAACGAGTTGTACGGAATTTCGATACCTATTTCTGCCAATCGATATCCTAATTAACTGGTCTACCCATGAACCATCATTATCCTGTTGACAATTGCTACATCCTTATCGTCCCGATCATCCTTATCATCCCTATTATCCTCGTTATCAACTTTTATTCAGGCCAATATATTTTTTTTCAATGAAACTGAACTACATAAAAGACAGAGGAACAAGATTCGAAATACATCTTTCAGACGATATTCAATTTTGAAACGTACAAAATACCTTTTCACTGCTTACAGCATATTTCCCTAAATATCATTGCATCACTAATACTCATCGTTAAGAACATGAAACTCTAGCATTTCTCGATTAAAAGTTTTTTTTCTTCTCAATAGAAAATGTTCCAATTTATTTTCAATGATTGTTTAAATCTATTTCCAACTGTCACATTTTTGACAATTAGAAGAATCAAAGAACCATTATTCAAATTTCTTAGTTACTTTACTAATCCGCTTAATTTTGATCTCCACTCCGCATTGAGAGAAGTAAACTAAAAATTGTATAATTTAATGCAACAAGACTGATGAGTCACAGAATGCTCTATATAGTTCGGATAAAAGCACACTTTCTTTTCATCATTTGAAGAGAATAATCGCTTGTGTTTTCCGTGAAATAATTTATACTTCTCTAACTGCCATCGATTTGACATTAACTTGCTTCATTTTGTAAATCTTATCTTCCGTAACTGAATGAGAATTCTAGTCAACCTGAGAAAGGTACCCAACAAATGTTTTGCCTTACGAATAATGAATTATACATATTACAAATATGATCTTATGTAATGTGAGCATTTGTGCAATTGGTATACATAATTTTCTTGTTTGCATATGCGCAACGTCATAAACGCATGCGTCCTAAAACATTTTTACATGTGTCTCTTCTGCTTTTCCTAGAAACATAGAATGTGTGCGAAAATGATGATACGAACTAATTGAAGTCAGGGAGAGGAGAGGAAAATGAGAGAGACATTGATACTGTAAAATTGATGAATGTTTATTTAGTCCCCGCTATTGTGGTGTTAATGTTGTTGCACGTGAGCAAACAAAATTAAAATTCAAAACGGTCGTGATTCAGATACAGTGCCAACACAATTGAAATTAAACACTGAATCCACGCCCCGTTTTGAAGTTTGTTCGAAATCGTTAATGGTACTCGCGGGAACACGCATTGCACCGTATTTATTCACTTGTTTAGTGCAGCTTACACTTTAAATAACGATCTGTCTGCTAATTTTTTTTATTCTAAAATTCCTCGCCCACCGTAAATTGTGCGCGTTAATCGGGGAAATGTGATACTCTACATGCACTTAAGTCAAAACATTTTTGTTATTATAGTCTTTTAATTAAGAAAAATTATTCATTATCTTCATTGTAAGTATGAAACGTTCATAATCATTCATTTTCATATTAAACTCACTGAATCGTCGTCACTTTTTCCCGCATTTCGAACACTCAGCTTCAGTTAGACCACTGTTGAGAATCTGTAAGGTGGGCGGAAAAAGGTGTGCACGCACTCGCCGTATTGTAATTTTGACAACAACTGAATTCTACAGCATGTACGAAAAAATACATGTTACGGCAATGAATAAACAAGTTTCCTAATACCAAACGATATCCTTTGTACTTTTTTTGTTCACAAAGCGAATTCAATAAGATGGGATTATGAAGGAGGAAGTCGATCCTTCCAGAAAAATTTATGCCTAATTGGCTAATAATGGAATAATTACCACATGCCTACGAGATCGTATTTTTTCACATTTAAACTTTCGGGTGCAATAACAAGTTATGCATGGATTAAATTTAAAACTGATTTTATTCTCATCTGTTCATTGAAATATGAAACAAAATAAATTCAGGCGAGGATTCTGCAAATCGTGTTAGTGCATTCAGTGATTCATTAAATTATCTTGCGAAAAAAACAATTTTGAGGAAATTCGCTGTTAGAATCAATTTGAATATACATTCCTCGTATTGATGAGAGTCATCACTACTCGATATATGATTCTGCGGATTGAAAGTAGTAAAAGTTAAAATTTGTTTTACTGAACAAACAATATTTTTTTACAGATTTTAAATAATCAGTTCAGCATTTCAAGAAATCAGAAAAAATGGTTTATCTTCTCTAACCTGTAGTAAGGGGTCGTGCATAAACTACGTAGCCGAATTCTAGGCAACCTTCGACCCCCCCCCCGCCCCATCCAT